>JAJHUR010105112.1:0-32230 GCA_027495735.1 Lutjanus campechanus
AGCAGCCTCATCCAGTACAATGGCAGTGAACGGTGACCACGGATAAAACGTTAAAAAAAGAACACAAAACAAACACAAAATGTCTCCATCCTGCTTGTGTGGTGTAATCCAAGTATCCGTAAGCCACAACATTAAAAATTAACCGCAAAAGACGCCATTTACGCCATGTTTTTAGCAGAAATGTCAACTGTAGAAGGTAGGATGTAAACATGGCGTCGATCTCGCGAGACTTCGTATATATCTTAATGGAATCTAGGGCTGTCACTTTTTATTTGAGATTCGAACATTCGTTCGGATATGAGGTGAAAAGTTCATGTTCGAACTGTAATTACATATTCGAAATGTCAGCTGCTGTCCTGAGCGGACAATCATGACACCAAAACATCTGAGAAGCAGCGTGTGGACGTATTTTGGGTTCTACACCGTGGATGGCAAAGTCACGGACAAGATAAGACTGTTTGTCGACTTTGTAAAAAGCAGCTGTCTTACCCAGGCGAGGCTGCGCCCCGGTTTTATTCCGTCATGCGCGCAACTGCAGCTTCCACCAGCAGCGTTTCAGAAGCGTTTCAGCAGCGGAGTGTTTTACCCTCCTGATCATGTTTACTTACTCAGATTTTGTTGATTAGGTCCTCCTTCCTTGTTTTTTGTGCTTCTACCATGGATAAGCAGGCTACGTAGCAAAATAGTTTCTTTTCTGTGTGTCTTCGTGAGTCTGCATGGGGTCTTTTATTTTGAAAATTAACCGGATTCTCCCTTCTAAATTCGTTCGAACTTGATTTTTGAGTGACAGCCCTAATGGACGCACGTGCGGAAGTCTCGCAAAATCGACGCCATGTTTACATCCTACCGTCTACATGCTACAGCTGACATTTCTGCTAAAAACATGGCGTAAATGGCGTCTTTTGCGGTTAATTTTTAATGCCGTGGCTCACGGACACTTGGATTACACCACACAAGCAGGATGGAGACATTTTGTGTTTAAATTGTGTTCTTTTTTTAACGTTTTATCTGTGGTCACCATTCACTGCCATTGGACTGGATGAGGCTGCTACTCTGTTTCTCCTAAAACTCCAGGATTGTTTTGTGAACTGAAGACCTTCACCCATCATCACATCGGCATAGGGGTGAGTGGAGTATCACTTTAAAGCCAGTGATCTGAGTTCAAATCTCGGTGGAACCTCTGACCTTATGAATGAATATGGGAAAGAAAGCAATTTGAGGAGTTGTGTCCTGCAAGCTGCATTGCGAAAGATACATAACGGGCCTTGTGCAAGAACCAGTGGTACAAAAGGATTTGTCCTTGTGAGTGACTGAGGAGAACTTGCCTCATTCACCAACTATTTTTTGTATTTTGAACTTTCTTTCAGGTACGAATACAATTTACGAGGTCCAGACCTGCTGTAGGAGTTGATGTACAGTTGTCTGCCATTATCACAGCAATTTTACCATGTCAGAAACTGTTTAGCAGTGCTGTGTAGTGGTTCCATGGTGTAATGGTTAGCACTCTGGACTTTGAATCCAGTGATCCGAGTTCAAGTCTCGGTGGAACCTAGGTCAAGGAAAGTGAGAGGCAAAAGAGACATTTGTTCACACAACATAGAGGGTTGTATTGTTGGGGGCAATGAAACCTCTGCGCTTGGTTCATTGGTAACAATAGGTCTCATGCAAGAACCACTCATAAAAACAGATTTGTTCTAGTTGTGTGCACAAGTGATTTAGCAGAACAAGCTCCAGACTTGTCACAGTCATGTGCAGTCAGTCTGCTGTTATCCAAAGCAACCATTTTCACTAATGACTGTATATTTCATTAGTCTGAAGACAGTTTGATTTTGAAAAATAAATTGCACTTCATAATTATGTTTATGCCTCTCATCATTAATTTAATGATGTATTACTACCTGCTGTCAGGTGTATTGGCTGTACATCTTCACAGGGAGGTTTATGAAGTCTCATCCTCACTTATTCAGCCTCCTGTTTCTGTGATGTGAACTTCCCCTCGACCTCCTCCTTTTGTTGCATCACCAATCGTCATGTTGTGGTGAGGTGTCTTTGAAGCCATTTTCATATCGAAACATTTCTTCTTTATTTCAGTAACAGTATGATCCCCAGGTAGCACAGCATGAAGTTTTTCCCATTTCTTGGCTATAGCAGATCTTTTAATTCCACTGTTGATGCTGTCAAAATGATCAACTTTACTTTATGGATCTCTGAGAGCAGGACGTATGAGCCCTTCATACAAAAAAAGTCATTTAAGATAAGAGTATGAAAATGTTCTTGCATAAGGCCCATTGTTCCTATAGTCTTAAACACCTTTGAGCCTAACAACACTTAACCTAGGTTATAAACCTGATCTTTAACTGAGAGCTAAATATGTTACAAAAGTTGTGCAGTGGTTCCATGGTGTGAATGTTTGCATCTGAGTTCAAATCTCACTGGACCCTAATCTAAAACAAGTGAGAGATACTGGTTGAAACTATGGAAGGGCCTGTATCGTTAGTGAAAACTACCACAAAATCTGTTCCTCCAGGTGAAAGAGCAGTTTAACGCATTTAAAGTTTGGGTGACAGCAAAAACCTGGAGGCTTAAAAATGAAGCCAATGTGGAAGTGCCCAAAACTGCAGTTCTTTCAGTGGCCACTTGAAGCTGGCTCCAAAAGTGAGCCATTCTGACTCCCATAAAATACCCAACTTTTGGTACAAAAACTGTTTTTGGTCTTTATTTTCTCTATTTATTCTGCTGTACTGTCACAGATGGCTAGCTACTTGGTAGCCACTCCACCACATTGTCCATTTTTGGTGATAATGTGTCAGAAGCGGTGAACAAGGAGTGTATAGTGGTTCCATGGTGTAATGGTTAGCACTCTGGACTTTGAATCCAGTGATCCGAGTTCAAATCTCGGTGGAACCTAATTTAAAGCAGGTGAAAGAGTTAATTGTTGGGGTAATGACAATGAAACCTCTTTCAAGATCTCAGCTCTTGGTTCATTGGTAACAAGTCAGGGAGAACATGAACCACTCATGACCTAAAAAACAACAATGGGGCTCCCAGCCAGTGACAGTGGAAATGGGGGGGCAGGTCCCACCCCTTCTGGGAAAAACAAAGTGTTGTTCCCCTCAACACATTCACAGACTACATTTTGTTAGGTCTGTACCTTGCAAGCTGCTATATTGGTTAGGGTCTGCCACATCTCCACATACAGTACATGTATGCCAATGGAGGACAACAGAGACAACAGAGCTGGACACAGGAGACTGGGACAGTCAGACAGAAGCAGAGACAGTCAGACAGAGACAGTGTGGCAGAGACATGAGACAGAGAAAGGGATGGACAGAGGCAATGACAGTCAGACAGAGACAGGGACAGTCAGACAGAGACAGGAACAGTCAGACAGAGACATGGACAGTCAGACAGAGAAAGGGATGGACAGAGGCAATGACAGACAGAGGCAGGAACAGTCAGACAGAGTCAGGGACAGTCAGACAAAGACAGAGAATCTCAGGAAAGTTTGTTGAGTTTTTATTTATCAGTATTATGAAATAAGAGCCCTCTGATATTTAGACTTATAAAAAAGTAAAGACAATAAATTTGATGTTGTGTTGAATAATTTGAAAAAAATTATTAGTATGGAAAAAAATCCATATTATTATTATTATCAATATAATTATTTAAAACATTTGAACCTGCTGGTATCCAGTATATAGTTGTCACAAGGGTTTCCTCTGGAATACAACAGTACTTTGTGTGTACTTTTCAACGATTGCTGTTGAGAATTTTTCTGTTTATTGTCCCCCTATACACACTATAAAAATTCAAACTTCAAAATTTCAAGGCAATGGACTGTAACTGTAAGATTTTTGAGTTTTGAGGCCAACTCAAATTCTAAAGTTCTGAAAAAGTTTTACTGGCTACTGAACTTTTGTTGAGATAATTTACTTTCCCTCTTTAGATAAACTTAAAACATTCTATTTTGAAAAATATAAAATATTGAGTAAATTCATTGACGAGAAAGTAAAGGAAAGACAAATCGGGTTCGCAGGTCACTGTGACCAATTTTTTAAATTCAAAGATTCAAGTTTCTGAAGAAAAAAGTTATCTCAACTAAAGATTATTGGTCAGCAAAACTTTTTAAAGTTGATTTCATAACTTCAAACAGAATTTGAGTTGGGATCAAATCTACTGCAGTGCCTTTGAAATTTGAAGTTGTCTCAACTTTTTGTGTGTGTGAAATGGAATAATGTGTGATGTGTGATTAATGTTGATGGAACTTTACAAATGTCCGCTGGTTGTGTCTGTCAGTTGTGGTGGCATTGCAGTAGGTGCTTCACCATGGGTTGCCTGGTGAGAATCTGCACTCTACTGAGTGACCTCTTCTAGTTTTCTGCTGCAAGTCTTTATGCTGATAAGCTCTTAAGTGTCTGAAGGAGAGTGTGTGACGTGTGTGTGTGTGTGCATGGCAGAGACAGAGACAGATAGGCTGTCAAAATGATTAATTCCCTGTTTGAATGACCCCACGCTCACCTCTGTCTTCTTCCATCTACTCTGCTCTCATCCTCTTACTTCGCCTTTATTCTCTCCTCGTCTCTTCCAACCTCCTTCTCTCTAGTCCTGTTCCCCACTTTGCTCTTTTTTCCTCCCTCCCTAATCACCACCTCCTTCCACTCTGTTTTTTCTTTTCTTTCTCTTCCTCATTTTCTTTGGCTCGGTCCTCTCCTGACATTTCTCTTGTCACTCAAGTCAAACTGGTCTTTAGCTGCAACCTCTATTCTCCCCAAGGCTTTTCTCCACCAAGAATAAAGCGGAGAAACACCCAACTTGTATCGATTTTTCCTGAAGATGTCAGCAGCACTGATCATTTATAACCAGACTTCAGTCTAAAACCCATCTGGACTCGAGGTGAAGACTACCTCCTGCAGGCTGGAAACGTGCTTGTAAAATGTTGCAGCTGTAATTCACACAACATAATCCACTTATCATCTGTCCATTAATATGCTTGGTGTGCTCAAATCATCAGTCTGTTGATTTACTGATAAACATTCTGCATCTGGGGGACTTATCTGTAACCAATCATAGCTTATGTCAGTTTATGGAGGTTGAAGTGGCAAATAACAGTGATACTCTGTAAAAGTTTGTCTTTTTTTCAGCTTTACAACACCAAGAACTCAAGAGCAAAAGTTTAAAGAACTTGTTTAATTGACACTGACAAACAATGCTGCCCTCACAACGGGGGCATCCAATGAAAGAAAATGCTCATGTCCCTGTGAAAGCCAATGAAAAGCAGACGGTTTCATTTTTTATTTACATCAGTCATTCCCAAACACTGGGTTGGGACCCACATGTGGGTCAGAGGAGATTTTATTTGGGCTTCCATATTTTATAAAGCATTATTTCCTATATTATTTCCTGATAAGCCTAAATTAATTTATTTCTCATTTCTAAAGTTTTAACGTGTACATGTTTTCAGTAAAGTGTCAAGATAATCTAGGTTGACATGGAAACAGCAATTCAGATGGTCCTTTATGCACAAATGAAGTCAGAACCCAGAATTTATTGATAGGGCTTATTGTGACTTTGGTTGTGGCGTTTTGTCATTTTTAAAAAGTGGGTCCCCAGGAAAAAAAAGTTTGAGAAACACTGATTTAGAGCATTGGTTCCCAACTTGGGGTCTGGGCCCCTCTAAGAGGGGCGGCAATGCATGGGGTCCCCAAACTTTGTCTGCTCTGAGGTTGTCAAAATTAGGTTTGCACATGTTAAACTAAAATCACAATTCATGCAAAAGACTGTACATGAAGGAATTTAAAAAGATCATTTTTGTCCTCACTCACTGCAGTAGGCTACAACAAAACATGTTCAACAATAATAATTGTTTCCAAGGAAAAAAGTTGGGAACCACTGATTTAGAGGACATGCTGTCCTCATTTGTTGGACCTGGTAAAATTGTTTCTTATAAACTTTAAGGATTAAAATGTTGTCTATTGACCCAGTAGATGAAATTTAACTTGGTTGTTAAATGCTGCATGTTGGACAATTTGAATAATTACCACACTGAGCTAATTAAAAAAGGCTATGATTTCGCTTCTTGTTAACTTAGAAAGTCTAAAGCCCTATTCGCACGGGATTAGTACTACCTGGGAACCTCTGGTAATTTGTAATAATAGCAGAGGATGCCTGTGATCTTAATCCCATGCGAATGCGCCATGTCTGTAATTTGTAAAGTAAAAATTCCACCGCAAATTACCTACCATATTTCGCCAAACACAGACGTCCCGTGATAATACTAGTCCCGTGCGAATCTGCATCTCAGTGATTGGGCGGTGTTTGTTCCTTTTATTGCGCGCCGTTTTCTATCTTTTTCCAGGTTGAGTAATGGAGGCTGCAGTTGAAATTATGAATGGAAGTTTTGAAAGTATTTTAGGTGCAAATAGTGTCTCTCTGCGAATTATATGGGGACACATCCGCAGAAAGAGGTCCACCAAAAGGGCAAAATTTCGCAGGACATTGACATGGATGACATGTGTAACAGCACGCACTAAGGAACATTTTAGATAATATTATCAAGCTATTATTAATTATTAATATTATTATGAATATTATCAGCCATCTTGCAGCACATGAACAGATGTTACGACAGCTTTGAAATCATATCCGGGCCTTAATGTCAGTAAATTTGAGTAATATGCAGACTTCGCTTATCCTGTGCGAATGCGCCACAAGAAGCACAGTAATTTACAAATGACCAGACGTCCCCAGGTAATACTAATCCCATGCGAATAGGGCTTAAGTCCATGTTTATCATGCTGGGCCAGTGGTTCTCAAATAGTGGCCCGGGTCCCCTAAGGATCCATGGCAGTCTGTCAAGAGATCCCAGAAAAATGCTGAGATTCAATTATATAAATTGTCATATTATTAAAATATACAGAGATTTATTTATTTATTCAAGGGCTTCATTACAAACCACATTTATTTTTCAATTAGACAAACAATTTGAGAAATTTAGTTTATTTTAATGTTAATGAACTGTTTAGTGAAATAATAATAATAATAAAATAATGACTTCCTATTCCAAAATACTTAAAATCTCAAAATAATGTCTTAGTATCTCAACATAATGACTTAAAATATCAAAATAATGAGTTAGTATCTTAAAGTAATGGCTTAAAATATAAATAATGACTTACCTCGTATCTAAAAATATAGTATATCAACATAATGACTTTATCTTAAAATAGTGAGCAAGCCTCTTAGAATAATGGGTAAGTATGGTTAGTTTTTACTCTAAAGACCAAGTATAAGAAAGCCTGTAGCACTATCACATAAAAGCACAAAAAAGTAATAAAAATTCATCTATATGTCACAGAAAGCCTTTGAATTTGAGGTGGATCCAGTCGTACACTTGGCTACACTCACCTCTTGTTAAGGCGTATGTGGTCCAGTCAGCGGGGACAAAATGTACCAACGTGAAGGCTAACCAACATTCAAAACGATTTGTTTTACATAACTTTATTACATTTCACTTGGAGCTAAACTTTTTTAGTAGAGGGAACTGGAGAATGAGCAGATGATTCTCTCCAAGGCTCTTTGAGGCAAAGCTCAAATCAGATCTAATGGATGTTGCAAATGTAACAGAATCACTAATTACAAACAAAGAGGAGAGTGTAATTTGTCTCTTGGCCTTGAGGATCATACTCATCCTCTCCTTTAACACAACTCTCTGGATATTATTATTTAATGCCACATCGAAATTAAATGAAATCTAATAAACAAGTCCAAATGGTCTCTGGGTTAGTTAATGAAAGATTGTTGTCACAGATCAATTACTGTGTGACTGAGTGGGAGTGTGTATGTCTCTCTGTGTGTGAATGTGTGTGTGTGCCTTTGTGTACTGGAGTCAGTCTGTGAGATAGGATATGACTAATGAACTGTCACTTTCACAACACACACACACACATGTGTACTGTCCAATCTATTAGTAAAATGTCAGCATGCTGCAGAGCATTCAAAGTCTTTGTGAAGACAGTCATTTGTCATATGGAGGTCGTATCACACCTCTCTGTAGCATCTCTTTGCTGTGAGTGTGAAGGTCACTCTGTCGCTGCGTCGGATGTAAATGGAGTTGATGGCCTTTTGTGAGCAGTGTGGTCACAAGCTGACATATAATAGACTGCAGGGTGATATTGTCACTGATTCGCTATTAATGAACATCCATACTTTGCTTCTGCAAAATGACTGAAACAAACAGAGTAAACTCTGAAAAGCTAACACTAAAGCAGGTGAGTATGTTAAAAGAAAACTTCACCTCAAAATCAAAAATACATATTTTTCTTCTTAAAGCTATAGTTGGTAATCCTGTTCAGAAACACTTTTTTGTTATACTGGGTGAAATAGTCCTTCCATCCTGAGAGTCGTCAATACATTATGTATTCAGAAAAAGTAACAAAACAAAAAGAATCAGACCTCTGTGTCCGCTGCAGGCCTGTAAAAACTCTGACCAATCCCTGCCATTCGGTCCGAATGGAAAGGAACCAATCAGATGCCTTCATGTCTCGTCCTGCCCACGCCCCCTTCTGTCCCTCCCTCCTCCCCGTGCGCACTCATCACGTTTCACTGTTGCCGGAAATATTCAGCACACTCCTCAGCAGAAATACCAAGTTAGCAGGAGAATAAGTTCATAAGAGTACTATAGCAGAGAAAATGCAGCCAAAAACACCACTTCCAGCGTTACTTGTAACGGCTCGCCCTGCTAAACAGGCAAAGAAAAGAAAGCCGGAGGTAGAAAAAGGCTGTGATGAAAAAGTCTCTGGATAAAGCTATAGGACAAACCAGAGTCAACTTCGTTGCAGCCTTTGAGCGGTGGAGACAACTGAGGCATCTGAAGGGCCTGAAAAGTGATGCAGAGGTTGCTGTTTTTCTGTTGGACAGGTAATTATTTGTTTTGCTTCAGGGGGATTTGTTATTTTCATGAAATATGTAACATTTGCCAACCTAGCTGCTTTTGTAGCTCGTATTAGCCCAATGCTAACATTAGCTTCTCTGTCGGTGTAAGCCGGTGGCCGGTACATACTGCTTATCTAACTTATAGGATCTGTGCTTCCTGCACGGAGCATCGAGTGTTTTTACTTGACTTGGGGCGTGGTTTTGGATGGAGCACTGACGGGAGGGGGAGGAGGTGGTGGAGCTTAGAGGACGTGCCATTTCAAATCTTGCTAGCTCTCCAACATTACCAACTATAGCTTTAAAGCTCCAGTAGGCAACATTGTTTTGGTATAATTGAGAAATAATTTCATAAAAACCTTTAAGCATATTGTAAATCAGGTGTTCTGGGAGAGAGCTACACTGCTGCACCTCCTCTGTGCCTCTAATTTCAGCACAGAGAGAATCTGTAGCGCACCGTTAGACTGAACCAATCACAGGTCTTTTAGGACCTGGGCGACTCCTCCTACCAGCCCAGCTGCGCGTTCACGTTACTTCGCGAGTTAATGACAGAAACTACTGCAGGAAAAGTTGTTATAAAACGGCATCATAATAAAGAGAAAACAGCCTAATTAGCAACATGCTCAACCCAGGAGTTTGTCAGCTCACTCAGTTACTTCTGAGTTCACCTTCAGTTGTATTCATTCACTTGTATCGCGGAGCTTTGCCGAGTGCTGAGAGGACCAGGCGGAGCCGACAGACAGCCGATATGCACCTGCTGTGAGCCGGTGAGCCAGTGAGCTTCTGGAGGAAAAAACCACGGGAGTTGCTGTGATGCTATTTTACTGTCAGGAGAGGAGCTCAGAGTATATATTACAAACTTTTGGGATTAATTAATTATTACTTCACCCCTGCTTCAACCTTACGCAGCAACGATGAAGAAATCACGGAGCCGCAGACCAGCCAGACGAGAGCTCAGCATTTGTTTTTGAAACTTTTGAGATGAAAAAGTGGATTTATTTTTACTGCGGCCTCTGCAGCAGCAGTTCACGAAACAATTGCGGATGTTCTGACCAGTCAGATGAGAGCTCAGAGTCTGTTTCTTAAACTTTTGGGACTAAAAAGTGTATTTATCTTCACGTTTGCTTGTAAACCTGTGTGCAGCAGCACCATGGAGGAATCAACCGCTCCGTTTACATGGTGAGTAAATGACACCGTGCTTCTGTACTGACGTTTTAGGCCGCGCGAGTCAAACCGTGTTGCCGCTAAGTAGCATTTTCATGACCACTTATATCGCGGAGAGCCGCGCCGACATGAACCGCAAGCCGACTCCTCTCCAAGCGGGCTGCGGGCTCTCCGTGTGGTGCTGACCGCGGCCCGGAGCCTCCTGTCTGTCCCCCTCCAACAAGCGGGTGTTGAACTTGTGTGTGCAGGAGAGCTGAGAGAAAGACGTTTTTAAAAGTCTCTTTATGTTCAGCTCTCTGTACTTTTATATCTTCACACTGAATCTTCATGTTTTTAAATGTAGTTTCTCTCGTCTGTCGGTGTTTTTTACTGTCAGGTGTCTGTTTTATTACACACAGTTGATGTCTGTCGGTCTGTGCTCGCTCACGAGCCTCGTTAACGGTTGCTTGCGCTCATGAGGGGTGTGCTGCTCATCTAGTGGGAGGAGCTGAGGACGCAGAAAACCAAACTTAACTCAGATGAGACTCACAAATCAACCGTTTTCAGGATTTCTACCTACTGCAGCTTTAACTGCAGTGCTTCTTATCTGTCTAGACTGTTTTTTGCTGTGAGTTATATCAGCTGCATTGATGTCTGCCTTTTCTCCAATATAATGGGACTAAATGACCTAAATGGCCAATAGCCTGGTTTGTTACAGTTCCCCCTCCCCTCACCCTCTCCAATGGTAACAGCAGTTCACTTCAGTTCACTTCAGTTCCAACAACCCGACACAGAAGACAAAAAGAAAAACCATCCCGTCACCGTCCTCTGGCTCTGGTGGCTCAAACATGTCTGAACATGCCCAATAAAGCTGCCAGATGGAGCATCCATGTTCCAGGTGTTTTTCAGGTCATAGTGGTGTTTGACACAGAGGAGCAGACATGGCTGCAGCAATTCAGAGCAGAGAAAACTTCTTATTTTTTCATTATTAATGGGCCATTTCCTCCTGTGCTTTTGGCTGCGCCGAGCCAAACTGTACTGCACCGAATTGCATTTCCATTATCACTTTCAGCATGCTGAATTGCACCGCGGCGTGCCGCAGTGCACCTGAGATGGACCTATCAAGAGTGGGGCGAAAGCGAGCTTGACCCTCCTCCATGTGGGCTGTGGTGACGTCTCGCTGGCTGCGGCCAACATGTGACAACCCTGTTCAGCTCTCAGCACTTTTGTAGCTTCTAAAAGAATCTTTATGTTTTGAAATGTACTTTCTCTCCTAATGCCTTTTGTACCTTCCTGTTTGGGCTGCTTCATAATAAAAGTGTTTAAGTAACAAAACAACACATGACTTTTATTGTGAAGAATTTAAGGAAACAGTGTGTTTATATGTAACAGTTTATCCACCGCTTTAAAGCCACTCTTCAGGTAAAAGACACACCTTCAAATGGGTAGGCCTGTTGTCATGGAAACACAAACCCCTGATGTGGTGGGCTTACGTGCAGTGTCAAATTGAGTCGAGCCAGGCCTGGAAAAGGGCCATTAAATACCTAATTTTATATATTTAGCGATTTTTTTAATCATTCAAATTTGGCTGGGTGGTTAATAACACAGATTTCTGTGGTGCGACAAACTTGGAACACACGTTTATTGTTGCTTTACAGTAGATTGAGATAATGAATGAATGAATGAATTATGAGGCAAAGTACTGAACATGCCATTTCATGCTGTGTGTTTTTGCATAATGTGTCATTGACACGTTTTGTACCTTTGGTTGTTGTTTTTGTTATTGTTGTGGTTGTGTGTCTAATTGTTTTGTATGTCTGCATTTGATATAAAAGTGTTTAAAAAAAAGAACATGAAGATAATGACTTTGCCCACGCCCCCCAAATCACTACTTCAGCCTCTGTGCAGAGCAACAGGCCTCCTATAAGTATCATATTTGTACTTACTGAGACAAATGTATGAGCTCTTCAGCTGAGTTTGTGCAGTATTTATTTTGTGTGTGCCTGTGCAGTCCATATGAACGTGTGAAAACAGTGTGGATTACTGTAAAACTGTATGTAAATGCTGCCTGTGAATTTCCAAGCAACAAAGAAATCTGTTGCTGACAGTGGGAGCCAAAACAGCCAATCTGTTGTGCAACAGCTTCTGAGGAAACTCACTTAACAAGAAGCTAGAGCACGAGAGAGGCTGGCCTGGATAACTGGATAACACACAGGTACACACTACACTACACACACACATGCGTACACACACAGTCAAAGGTGTCCAATTTTGTTTTTGACTCTATAACCTACACATACACCCACAACCAGTCCAGTCACACAAACACAGGCGCTCACGTTTGCCCTCGATCTCTCATATCGTTTTCTCACACACAAACAAAATCTCACCGTACACATGCTTTCCATCCCTCTCTCCTCTCAGCATACTCCCAAACACACACACACACACACACACACACACACACACTCACTCGCCAGGACAGATGGCCATGCTATGTGCTCTCACTCAGCAGATGCACAAGAGCATTAATCATGAAAAAAGACTCCGAGGATTTAACTCTTACTACAGTTGTGCTGCTTCCGGTAAAAGAGCCCTGATTAATTTCTCTTTTGAAGAACATCGGCAGTCCAACCTTTCTTAAATAGTGCTGATGCAAACATGCCACATAAGACAGAAAGGAATCTGCTATTTGAAGATTTTAAAACCAAGAAATCACCTGATATGACTCCTCAGATATGAAGAATTGGAGAAGAGAAGAGAAGAGAAGAGAAGATTGCATGGAAAATCTTGCCTGTTGCTTATTTATTGAATATACCACTATAAAGTATGTATATATATTGGGGTGACATGCAGCAGAGATAATGTCAGACCACATTCACAAACCCTGTGGCCCTGTGTATCTCAGAGGGTTAACACTGGCACAGTGAGCAGGCTTCCTCCCACCAGGTGCAGCCGCAGTCATATTTATGCACACATGGCAATGTGAGACTCTTTGGCTAAAAACGGCATGTGATTAGTTCAACTCTGGCCAGTAGCCTGATCAGCTGGCACTCCCGCTCAGTCAGTTTCATTACGATACGTCTTGGGCCTGATGAAGCGCTGCAGCTCAGAAATCCTCTGCAAGAGAGACAACACCAGAAGCCCGGGATCGCCAGAGCAATTCACAGATGCGAATTGAGTCTGGAATCTTTCAGTTCAGTTTCCAAGGGGTGTTACTGACTGGCGTGGACCAAAGTGTCTCTGCACACAATTGGATGGACCTATAGCAATCGCGGCAACTAAAACCTGCAACGAAGCACAGTTGGTAAGCATACAAAATTCAGTCAGAGGTGCGGAAAAGATATGCTTCTTATCAACAAAAGCTTTACCTGCAGTCTCTTGTTCTAGATCAGGGTCTGCAATGTTTTACAGGCTGTGGATCCCTGAGCTGAAAGAGAGACAGCAGGGACCCCCGTGCTACATATATTGTATTGAATATTTTCCGGTCTTCTCTCATTTGCATGCAAAGGCATGACCCACCCTACTATGCCTCTGATTGGCTTACCCTGGTATTCTTAGCCTAACCAGACTACAGCAACTCCCCACATGCATGTTCAGACCTCTGCAGATGATCCAGAAAACTGTGGCATGTCTGGTTTTCAAACAGCCAAAAACAGCGAGTGCCACCCTGCTTTTCAGATCACTTCACAGCTCCCAGTTGCTGTCTGCATCAAATTCAAAACCCTGACACTTGCCTACAAAACAGCAACTAAAACAGCTCCCGCCTACCTGAAATCCATCTTTACAGTATACGCTCCCTCCCGCTCACTGCGCTCTGCTAATGAAAGATACCTGATTCAACCACCACAACAAGGCCCTAAGTCACTCGCTAGACTCTGATTTTGTAGTTCTCCGGAGATACCCAACTCTTTTTGAGTCCCTCTCCGTCTTTAAGACTGACTAAGGACTAAAGACTCAGCTCTTTCGGGAACACCTCTGCAATTGATTGACTACCAAAAGAAAAGAAAAAAACCCAATGCATCATATTCACTCTATGCACTGCCTCTTGTACTGCCTGTAGGCAGCTTCATCCTGTCAGACTTGAACTTTGCTTTATGGCATTTACTCATGTTGTTCTCTCCTGACTAGATCCTTCTTGTGTTATATCAGCTGTCAGACAAAAGTCGCTTTGGATAAGAGCATTGGCTAAATTAAATTGTAAATTGTAAAGTAACAACATGTATTCACCTACAACGGTTTACAAATTTTTCCAGTAGTGTTCCAGCATAATCTACTCATCAGGGACCACAATCAGACTCATAACACCTACTCTAATTTTCATTGCTGTTGCTGGCCCCCACTGCAGATACTAGAGCACCCCACATGAATTTCAGAGGCACCCCCAATAATGTGTGCTGGAACTAGACCTGCATTGGTGGTTCAAAGGTGTACAGTATCAGTTTTAGGAAACTGTCCTTGGATCCTGGGCAACCATGAATGGCCTATTGTGCGTAGGCCCAGGGGCCCAAGTGGTCAGGGGGTCCCTGGGTCTCAGTTTGAGGGGACAGTCAATCAAACAATGGCAATCTAAGGTAAAGCAACTGCAAAGAGAAGCCAAATGAGCACAAAGAGCCAAAAAAAAAGGGTCCCCCAAAAATGCAATGAGACACAAAATGACAACACAGAGACACAAAATAACTGCACAGAAAAACTCTTTGTCTGGGTGTCTTGCTCACCCAACACAACATGCTCAGATTGTGAATGTTGACTCCACATATAAAACCATGTGTTCTTTAAGTGGCACTCCAGTAATCTCATATAGTATTTCCATAAGATTAGAAGATTTACAGGACAGATTAAAATCAAGAATGAGGCAAGATATCTTGAGATTTACGGGGAATATACACTGGTGGTATCTGATGAATATAACGGCATTTGCACTTGTTTTCTCAATAGGTGGCGCTAGTGTCGCATCACTGTAGCCCCACTAAGGTTGACATACCGAGTCCTGCACTCAAGCTCCATAGCATCACGTCCACAGCAGTCTCTCATGCACTGGAATAATCTGTTTACAGGAGATGGTGCATTAGCAGCACATCTTTTCAACATCACAGAAAAAATGGTGAATATGAGAAAGTGGAAGACATTGAGACAGAGAGTTTCCATCTGTCATCAGCTAGAATAGCTCATCAGGTACTATTCAGTCCTGGCAGTGGCGTTAGCGATGCCAGCTGTACTGCAGCCAGAGGAAGGACCCCAGTGTTCAGCCTTGAAAAAGATATCCTCGCAAGAATTCCTCAACCAGCAGAGGAGCTTCATTCAGAGCTGGTATGTGACTCCTGGTTGGAGGACTGACAGATGCATCTTTTTGTAGGCATTTATTGTTTCGCCTGGTGGGAATCATGAAATCATTGTGTGTGCAAGATCACTGAATTTACAGCTTGTCTGCAACTGGTCTTCAATACGGCTGGACTGATCAGCCCAATTTTTTTGTGCATGTTTATTTCTGTATATATGAAGGACCTCTGTGATTCAGAGTTAGTGAGCAACCTTCAAAAACCTTTTCTTTTTATGCTTTGTGACAGTGGGCAGGAACAGGGCAGAAGAGAGACTGGCCGCGAAGCTGCACCTCAGTCCGGCTGAACACTCACCTGAGCCAGACTGAAGTGTAGTTTTGTGGCCGCCCATTTTCCGGCTCCATCTCCTCTTTCTTCTCATCTCTAACTCCAAAGGTTATATCCAACCATCCTCAGGCTCTGACAGTAGTACACATACCTTTTTCTCCCCGGGTTGGGCCGGTCTCATGGCCAGATGTAACGTCTTGTTCATTTTGTATGTTATAGATCATAATTGTTTAATCCATGTTTTTCTGGATCCCAATAAACATGCAGACACAGACAAAACAACTGCTCCAGCTGTCAACAGACTGATCTTTTAAAGACAATCTGACAGCTGTGATAAAGTCCTTAAGAGCTCCATGTCAACACAGTGGTAAGTTCCATATTAAATTCCTTCAAAGTCTTCACTACAGACATTAAATGAGTCTGGACAAACTGTAACTTGACTGGTTGGTGGAGACAAACAACTGTCAGGCAGTAATTCCATGTATTGACTGCTATGTTTTATACAACCACTGACAGCTGAGTTCTCACTCTTCTTAACTGGCCACTAGGGGCTGTAAGTGATCAACAACTGCTTCAGTTTGAAATTTTGTTTCAGCTCAAGACAACGTATGTGGAGGTCATGTTTGTATTGGCGGAACTTTGCAAATCTACGCATCTTGCATCTTGCAGTTGTGGTGACATTGCAGTAGGTGCTTCACCATCTGTTGCCTGGTGGGGATCTGCACTCTGCAGACTGACCTCTTCTGGTTTCTGTCTGTTGCTTGTTTGGTTTCTCTGTTATTTGGCAGATGTTTTCAGTCAGTTTTCTGAGCTTTCCAAAGTAGAAAATAAAGTACAGATTCTCTATTTCTGCCTCTCTACCCCTGTCTTCACCTCAGTCTTATCTACACGCTCTATTAGATTGCTGAATATTATCATTTTTATTGTATAACTTCATTTTGTCATTTTCCACAATAACGTTAAATATTCATGACTAAATAAGCAACAATCAAATAATAAAAAAGATAGTTAGTTTTTACTTTTAAAGAGTTTAACAATGAAAACCTCAAGTTCATCGGGGCTGTGTGGATGTGGTTTGATCAGATTTGATTGACAGATGAAACAAGAGGAGTTGAATCTCAGAAGACAGCATTATTTGCAATCGATAAATGAAAGAGAACACAACCAATTGTGCTAAAACCATCCCACACCAGTAATGTAGAAATACTGGGAAAACCCGAGCACACGGTTTCACAGTTCATCAAAGCACTTCTGAGAAAATCCTACATGACTTTCCCATAATACAGCCAGCCTGGCTGCCACAAAAGAATTTAAACTCTGACCCACTGTTAAATAAGGAAGCACACAGCACTGTAACAAAACATCTGTGTGCTAAAACCATCCCTCAGGACAGGTCCGGTTAAGCCTGGTGAGGTAAACAACATGGATTGTGGATTTGATGCATGGCTGGATTAAGGCCCCCTGGAGCCCAACTGGGACCACACCACTCTGTCTGAAACCATTTTGGACTGGAACCCCAGGGGAATGGGGAGGTGCTAAGAGTTTTTACAGCGTAAAGTCGCAGGCTGTTAATGCCTCCATCCCTGATCCCAGCAGAGAGCTGAACACATTACATCATTATAACACCCAAGGATAATAGTCAAGTCTTTAAAATGAAACTGAAAGTGGTTGCTAATGCTAACTGATATTACATACATTAAATACAGGAGGCAGAAGGGTTGTTGAGCTGAATTAGTCTGCCTGACTCACTGATCCTTCATCTGACCAAGGGTTGTGACAGTTAGAATCTGTGGCCCCGACCATGGCCCAGAAATATCAGTAGCCTAACTGTGTTGTGTATTGATAAATCCATGGTGCTGTCTGCGGTGCTGAAGTTGTGATAAAATAATATCACATGAGAGGGAGTGCTGTTGGACTGAATACCAGCACGCTATGATGTGGTCTTAGATGATCAATCCAGCAGCATGCCCTCTCATGTGATATCACTTTTATACAACAGTTAAACTAGCACCATTTATTAGTTAATAGTTATATGCAAGCTCAAGATCTACCGCTCAATCTTTGTTCCTACTTTCACCTGTGATCATGAAGGGTGAGTCATGACTGAACGAACGAGATTGCGGATACAAGCGTCTGAAATGGGTTTTCTCAGTTGCTCATAGACACTTTGGCCATATTTAATATGAACATCCAACATTTTAACATTATATACATATATACTATATACTATTATATACTATGTGTCAGAAAATAAGGAAAAACATAATTTTAAAGTTTAAAGTTTTGTTTCACTGACAATACAGGAAGTGTACAGTGAGCTCACAGAGTGAATCAAAACAGTAAAGGTGCAAGCTGGAGAACTAAATCTATGATCTGAAACTGGCTTAAATGCTGTGTAGAGCTTATGAGAGTGATAATTCTCCATTAATAGCAGCTGTTTCACATCACACATAGTCGTTTGATCAATTGCTGTTATAAAAATGTTGACTATACCCCTTTAAGCCATTAACAGAGAGCAAAAAAGAAAACCAACCCTTTTTGGCAAGTCAGTGGTAATGAAAATGGATTGGTACATGTAAAATGTATTAATGACGCATTCATGTCATTAATCATGACACATTGGCAATAGTTCATGGGACATTACCATTTTCAATAACAAAATGTATTGGTATCTATGATTCTTGGTATTTCTTGGTATCAGAACGGAAGAACTAAATTTAAAGGAATATCAAGGTTTCTTGCCCGTTTGGACTTTAATATCAGCGCTGTGCTCAGAGATCTCAGCATTTCCTTTGATGAGTACAAACAGGACTGGAATGTCATCATTTTAGGGGCCCTTTGGCCTCTGGTGTTGTCAATTTATTTTGTGGGGCCAAAGGCCGAATGGCAGCGCAGCAAAAAACAAATGAATGCATATACATATAGAGTTAGTATCACAAACTAAAAAGAAACATTCTCAAATAGTCATTGAATAATAATGAGAAATTTTCCCATTATTTTGAGATTCTAAGTCTAAGAGAGACACTAACTCACTATTTGAGACACTAACTCATTAATTTGAGACACTAACTCATTAATTTGAGATACTAACTCATTATTTTGAGATGATAAGTCATTATTTTGAGAAGAAGTGCTCTGTCTGTGCTGGGAAGGAAACAGAGGAGAAAACAGCTAAATCAGCTGGGGCAGTGCAGGCGGGGCATCGAGGCCAGAAGGCCAAACTGAAGGAGCACGGTGGTCATGGCCATCGTGTGCCCTGAGCACAAAGTTATCATAACTAATAATTCAGTGACTGTAGCTCCAAAAGTGAAACTCAAACTGGAATAAATGTGTTTGGCTAACCCTGCACAACATTAGACAGCTTTGTGAATGGCACAGTTGCCCAATCAACCGTTCATTTTATTTTATTTATTCATATTTTTCACTATGTATGACCTACATTTTTCTGCATGATCTGTACAAGTCATTATTATGTTAATGGGAGGTTGTTATTTGAAGTGTAAACATGTGTTTTGCCATAGTTTCTGTCACACATACAAATGCGAGGAAATTACAAACATATTAAAATTGCTCTATTTTTGCAACAAATTAGACCACGAAGGGAGCTGCAGTGTGCATTTACACGCATATTAGCAAAAAAAAAAAAAAACCTCCATGCAAATGTATTTCAAATGAGCTCTGGCACAGTGCTTCAGTAATCCAGATATTTCATTAGCCCGGGCGACCTACATTCCCCAGTGGTTTGGATTAGCACAGCCTGAGCTTCTGCTGCCACTCATCTGATCTCGGACCATCCTCGTCTGAACCGCAGCGTGCCGCGGCGGCCATGATTAGCGGTTGACACCATTCTCTCAGTGAGTAACACGGAGCTCACCCCGTCGCACTTCTTCTTAGCCCTCATCACCGTGAGCGCGTCTCAGGGGGAATTACAAGGAAAGAACCTTCTGAAGAGGTCATGGACGGGACTGATGTTCCCTCCAGGTTTTTGTGTGGCCTGTGGGACGACGTTTAGCCAAGCAGCCAAAATAACACAAGTGAAAGGACCTGACTTGTGTTGTGCATCATATTTACATTTCTGTGGCACCTGTACGTCTGCAGATTATAGGAGATAATAGTTGGGAGGGTTAAAGGTTAAATGTATTTCAATACAGTAACTAACCTGTTAAAAAATGTCAGTAACGTAATCCAAGTATATTAAAGTAATGTTAATTGATTACTTTCCAGTACTTTTGGATTACCTCGATATGGTGAAACTGTTTAACCTAATATAGTGTTTTTAGGGCTGCAACTAACGATTATTTTCATCATCGATTAATTTGTTGATTATTTTCTCAATTAATTGATTAGTTGTTTGGTCCATGAAATGTCAGAAAATGGTGAATCCAAGATTTTTTTAATTAAAAAAAGATTAATCAATTAATCCTGTCATATTCTTGTCACTTGAAAAATAAATCCAAACATGTGATGTACGTCTGTGTGCTCCACATGCTTGGGCCTATTGTTCAAGTCTTTCCTGTAATGATTATTTTCATTATTGATTAATCTGTTGGCCATTTTTCTCCATTAATCAATTAGTTATTTGATCCATAAAATGTCAGAACAGGGTGAAAAATGTTGATCAGTGTTTCCTAGATTCTACGATGACGTCCTCAAATGTCTTGTTTTGTCCACGACTCAGGACAGAGGTGATGTGGTCCATGGTGTGGGAGTGGGTGAGCAGACAGGCTCGCTAAAATGCAACATCTAAGTGGATGAGTGGCCTGGCTCCATCATTTAAGAGATGGAGAGGACCATCTCCATTACAGTTGTTCTATTAGTGTAATCAGCCCTCCATCGACCCTCGACCACAATCCTTTAAATACTTAGGAGGGTGACACATTATTGTTTGAATTTAAAGAACCATTTGATTGGTTAACCACACTGTCCGCCAAATATTACAAGCTGTGGCTGAAAAGGACCTATGATGTTTGACTAGTGGTGTAACGGATCGTACGGTTCACTCCTCAGAGCTCAGCATGTACGTGAACCTAAATTCAACCATCATTGTGTGAAACACGGCTTTTCTGCCGCTGTTATTTTTCAGAGTAATAATTCTTGAAATCTCGATGCAGATTTGTGGTGAAAAGACGAGACGCATGCTGCTGTGTTTCAGCCTGAAGCGCTCTGTGTGGCAGCCGAGTCTTAAACAAAAGGAAGGGAGACTGATTTAAAAGCCGCCACCTTCGCCTCCATCGAGTGAAATCCTGCAGGCTGAGATTTATTTTCACTGAGACACTGGGCACGCTTGACATCTTAGAAATAGATCATCAAGATTGTGATGATTATTTTTTATCTTTAAAAAAAATTATTGATATGTAAGTCCAACATTTTGTCATAGCATGAATGTTGTAAGACATTTCTTGAGACATTTTCATATTGTGAATACATGATTCAGTATTTCAAAATATAAAATACTGACTGTATATCTCATATGTATGGGGCAAGTGTAATATTTTCTTTTTCAAAATTTCCTTCATAACTCACAGACTACTTGAAATACAGTAGTCACCTTTTGATATTAGAAACTGTGCACTCATTAATAATACAATTTATATATTTTCAGCAATAAGGACAAGACTAATATTACATTTCATGCAATAAGTCAGGTGGGAGGAGCTGTTACAGCAACTGGGGGGGCAGTAAGTTACATTAACGCACCTCAAAGTAATCACATTACGGCTGCAGTATCTAATAATGATACTCAAGTTTTTCAGCTACTATTCTAAGGTTTTAATGGTTTGAAATGAGTTCAAAGTAATTTTACATTTACAAACAAAATAAACACAAACACATGAATATTGTCTACTATTTAGTAGTTCTACTTCAAATTAAATAAATTAATAAGAAATAAAATAAAACAGAAGAAATAAAAAAATGTGAACTATGAATGGAAACTGGCTCATTTTATTTTCTGTGAACTGAATGTTGCGCTTGCTCTTTTTAAGTGTGAACTTGTTGGACGCAGCCATGTCATTACTTTGAAATCATCAGTAAAATGGAAAATGTGGCAGGAAAAATGTGAATAGATGAATGAGTAAATGTGTGAATTACTTTGTCGGTGCTGGTGTGCTGCTTGAGATTTTGTACATCACATCGTGTATTTTGCCTCCATCCCTGTTGGAGAAGACTTGAAGAAGACGATGAAGAGGACGATGAAGAGGACAGTTCAACATCATTCATTCAACATTTTTAATGGCTTGAATTTCATCTGCAGTATCACCACTATTTTTATGGCAAAACAGTCCATGATCCTGTAAAGTCAACTCAAGGAATCTCTAAGATAACACAACGCTGTGTTACATACACATATGCATATCCTAATGTATTAAATCTGAGTGATCCATAGTGAGAGTATGAACATAATGTGTTATCAGCAGCATGAATTATTCAAAGTGCACACAAGTTAGTTTGTTTCTTCATGACACCTTCATGCTCAATATTAAAGGAAGAGTATCAAGCTTTATATTTATCTTCACACTCCATTTTAATTATCTAACACAATATGAATTTATATGTTCTGATCATCTCTGACTACATTTTGTCCATGTCAGGGCTCCACTGAGAAAATGCATCATTCTCCGCTTTACAAGTAAGGCGGTGAGTCTTAAAGCCTCAGGTGATGACATTTTGTAGGAGAGAGGCTTCAAACATTAAAACAAAGCATTAGTATGCAAACATTCAGCTGTTTCTGGACGGTTATGAAACATAAAATAACCGTTATCACCTCGAACCTGTAAGCCATCCTTAAACTTACTTTGAGAGAAGCGTGCATCTGGATTACGGGAATCTCTTCAGGGAATATGAAAATGTAACAACAAAGCTCCATATTGTTCCTCGACAAGATCAAAGCAACCCGCCATGATCAAATTTTGATAGAGACACGATGATGGTGAAATAATGATTTATGACTCATATTCTGCCTGTGAGAGATGGTGAAATGTGCCTTCAGTTTGAAGTTGAGTTCATTTTCAGGATGGGTCATTAGATTTAATGGATTTTAACACCTGGGGCCATTTTGTAGCTAACACTGAAAAGTATATGTAGATAATGTAGATGTCAGAAACGAGAGGTTCTTTAAAGTTTAGTCAGGAAGGCAGTGCAAAATTTGGAATAATGTAGTTTTCCACCATTCATTTATGAATATTATATACTTGCCAACCCTCCCGTTTTCTTTTCATTATTACAGCCTGTTTCTGACTGGCACTGATCATCGTGTTTCAACCTTTTGAGTCTAAAAGTCTACTGTTTCCACCTATACAACATTAAAGCTACAGTGGAAAGAACAATAAGGGAAGTTTTACAGGAAAGGGGCGTGCATTTTGTAAAATCTCATGTGTCAATTTTTGTTTAAAGGCACGGCAAAAAAAATAAACAAAAGGAAACTGATGAATGTTCATTTATGCAAGAGATTTATGCAAGTGCACACCAGAGGGGCAAATTATTCTGTATTCTTTCCTAAAAATTCAAAGTAAAATCCAGAGTTAAGGATTTAACATAAAAATGCAGTTGCAGCATACTTTAATTTGTTATTTTCATTCTTTAACCAAAATGCAATAAACAAAGTCTTAATCTCAGATTTTCTGTTTTTTATTTTTGAGGTCTCAAGGTTGGCAAGTATGCTTTTTTTTAAGGGAAAATCTCACCCCCAGTTCACACGGTCAGATATTATCAACCTGTGACGAATGTGATCCCAGGATTATAAGGCTCTGTCAGACTTGGTGATAAAGTTGCAGACTTTGTCAAGCTTCACTTTTAACTTTTAGGCCTCAATGGCAAAGCAGAACCAATCAAGTTTTGCCCCTTTACCCTGTCACCTCAGCGCTCATGTGGCATGAAATGTTGCTCAATCTTAAGTTCTGAAACCTCAACATTGGGAATTTTTCAAAAACATTATGAATGGCACTGTTATAAATCATTTTACAACTTGTTTGAACCTGATGAGAAGCTGATGTTTACCATTAGCTACCATGCACCTTGCTCGCTAATGGTAGTAACACTTGTTTTTTGCAAAATATTAATATTATTATTTGTACTGTGACAGCTTCAGAGATGACAACAATTATGGCCAAATGTTTAAAATGTTAAATGAGAAATATGTAATAATTGTACAACCATAAATGAGTACAGCAGTCCTAATAGCTAGTTAGAGCCATAGACTGCATATCAAATGGGTTGAAATCCTCTTTAATATTTACTTTTTGATATACTTTTGTTTCCATTCTCTCTTAATGACTTTTGTGATCTCAGTACTTGTTGTTTTCCACCTGATCCAGAGGAACAGCTTCTGAACAGTCCTTCAGAGAGGCTGCTGTAGTCTTGCTCAGAATGATGTATTAAAGCTCGGCCTTCAGAGGGACGACAAAACTGTGAGGGAGCGCAAAGATTCTTCACAAAAATAAGTCAGACTGTGACTGCACGTAGTTTCCTGTGTCTACATATCCTTTATTATGACTACCTTCAGTAAAAAAAAAAAAGAAGTTTGTATTAACGCTAGAACAGCCAGTTCAAGTTCATTTTGACCGTTTTCAAATTTATATGTGCAATAACTTTGTTAAAAAAATCAATGCTGCTTGTACCTGACTTTTCCTAAAAGTGTCTGTATTTTCATTTAAAATGTTTTTTCAATATAAATGACACATTTTTACCTATTTAAGGCAGAGGCAGTGGCACTGACCACACAGAAATGATCACTGTTACGTTGTTATTTCTTGCATTTCTTGCATCTTGGTTTCTTGTCTCTGTCAATAAAATTTCACAAGTGATCTCGATTTCCAATTTCCAACACTAAAATACAAATAATGACTTAATTCGACTCAATTAAAAATAAAGTAGGGAAGACCAGGGACGGTTGTAACACTTTTTGTCTCAGCACCTGTAACTCACTGAATTTTTGTGTTGCAGCTCTCAAATGTTGAAACAAAGAATCCTTACTTATTACAAACAGCCAAGTTTCCAACTTTTTTTGGTTTTATTTTTGTGCTCATTTCTTGGATAAGTGATGGTTATTATCTTCCAGAATAATGCTGATACACATGATGGCATGTGTATTGATAAATATATAAATACTTTGGTGTTTCAGCGTTACTTCATTTTCAAAAAGACAAACTAACAGAATAAAAGCATTAATCTCTTAGTCTAGTATTCATCATACAATAGAGTTTGGAAGTCAAAGGTCAAAATGACACTTATGACTGTATTAGTTATGGAATTCTGCCACTTCTAGTGTTAAAGCTGCTGTAAGGAACTTTGATATTTTGTTGAGTTTTGAAGCCTCTGTGGACAAAAGCGGCAGATTTTCCACCGATATAAGCACAAAAATAAAATTATCTAAATAAAAATGTCCTCTTGTTTCTTTTTCACTGGCTAATGTACTACTCACTGTGACTCCACCTGGGAAAAAATAAACACAGGCTTGTTTCATCAGATTTCACAAAGAATCTGACCCGGTGGCAGCCGTTAAGAATAACTATATAGAAAGAGTTGTTCTTCTTGATGACAGACTTGTGTGCTTATGTATGTCATACAGAAGAAAAATAAATTGGGACTGCTTTCATTATCAAACTACATGTAGTAGCTTTAAAGTGTCTACTTAAAAAAAGAAAAAGGCCTTGCTGTCCTGCCTTACAGACAGAGCATTATAATTCTAAATCGATAATGACTTCTCAGTATCAGAAAGTTCAATCTGAAATCAGATTTTGATTTGATATTAGAAGAATATGCTAAGGAGACTTGTTATGTAACTTTACTGTATGTCAGCGTTGCTATCTAAGATGTTTGAAGTGAACCTCAGTATCTCAATAGCACTCAGATCACTGATAGAATCTTATAATCTCAAGGCCACGAGATGTCATTACAACTGTTATTTGTGAATAGGGCTTGTAAGAGATGTAGCCAGTTCCCTTTTCTTTGAGCTGAAAATACCTCAGTGTGACTGTACTTCATCTAAATATGGTCAGTAACTAGAATACACGGCTAAATACCAAAATTAATCCAGAATGCAATGTACAACATCAGCAAAAGCTGTGTTTTAACTGTGATTCAGGGTGCTTTAGAGAGGATTTTTCCTGTAAAGATTAACTGTGATTGCCGTGTGAAGGGCTAAAATTGTAATGCCTCCTGAGCCCGGTGCAGTCAAATGCAGCTGGGAATTTTAAAGCCTTTGGATATGGAT
Source organism: Lutjanus campechanus (assembly GCA_027495735.1). Lineage (NCBI taxonomy): Eukaryota > Metazoa > Chordata > Actinopteri > Lutjaniformes > Lutjanidae > Lutjanus > Lutjanus campechanus. Next base: position 25,888 of record JAJHUR010105112.1, read on the forward strand.
GAAAAGCTCATAGTCACTCTAGGACAGAAGTTTCTCTGCGTCTTGATTGAGAGAAAGTGTCCTGTCCTGCTGTGTTCTCAGCCACAGTGATGAATTAAAGCCCCGCGCTGTCAGAGCAGGACGGCCCTGCTCGTATTGGAACATTTGGTGAGTTCTGTCTCCCACCGTTGGGGGGTCCGTGTCGAGGATCGAGCCCCCAAGGACGTGTTAAGAGACATTTTTCACTCAAACACAGATGTCGGGTCATCTGAGCGGTGGCAGGTCTTACCTTGCGTCCTCCCGTGTTGAGCTTCAGAGGGGTCAGGTAGGGGTCGAAGATCATGTGGCTGGTCTCGATGTCGATGGGCGACTGCCGCTTCCCTATGGCGCACAGGTTCCAGGCTGAGTGCACCAGCCCCCAGAAGGATGGGACTGGAGGTGGGTGGGATGAGGGCGAGTAGAAAGGGAGAGAGAAAAAGATAGAATGGCAGTTAATTAGTGTGTGTGTGTGTGTTCTCTGGTGCTCCACAAGATCAAACCATAAAAACAGAGAGACGGCGAGCAGATGAGCTTCATTATGATGGGACAGGAGAAATGGGGAGTTTAGGGAGATTTAAATTTACATATGGCTTCATTAAAATCTGACTAAAAAAAGAGCTTTCATTAAAGTCTCCAGGTTATTATCTGCCAGTATAACTAAGGTAGAGAAACTGACTTTATTAAAGTCTGTCTAAAAGTTCTCCCACTAGTTTTTATTGCTTATAATCTACTCAGTGGTTTCCAACCTTTTTGTCTTGTGACCACTTCAAATGAAGCAGTATGTTCTCATCACAGGTTATGACCTCAGGGTGGTCATAGGTCACAGATTTGTCTTATTAGAAGGGTCCCTCACGGCCTGAGTTTGATTTCATAAGAATACAGCAAGAAAATTGGGAAAAATAAGAACATTTTCTTTATCCGTTCATATCATCCCTTGACCCCTCAGATCTGTTTTGTTCCATAGATGATGATGACCGCATTACCGCAGTCACATGATGCCTACCGCGGGGCTGAGCTAATGACCGTCATCACCGCAAATTTTATTTTGAAGGGTCAATCTCATGTTGAGATCAGCACATCGATCTATTATAGATCATCTTTGGATCGGCTTGTCTTTTACATCGTTTTCAACTTTTTATATATTGTTGCGTGATTTTCATCTTCATACATCATTTTTCTGTTTTATTGTTATATTGTTTTTGTCTTGTTCTTTTATACATCATTTTGATCTGTTACATCGTTTTCATTTTGTTACAGCTTTTACATCATTTTTGTCTTGTTACGTCTTTTAGTCGTTTCTCATCTTGTTTTGCCTTTTACGCCATTTTGGTCTTATGTCATTTTTGTCTTGTTACGTCAGGTGACGTAGAATAAAATATGAGAAAGTCACTTTCATAATGAACCTAAGTTACATTTATTAGCTTATGTAACTAATGTATTTAGTCTAACCAAAATCATGATCTCTGCCTAAACCTAACCAAATAGTTATGTTGCCTAAAGATTGACAGTTTTTTTTTCTTTTCAATTTTCAAATTTAAAGTCTTCAAACGATGCTGACTCAAGTGACATCACTGGAGGACATTTACACAGCTTCATCTGGAACCAGTTAAACTCCAACAAACACATGTAGACACACACTGTGATGTGTAAAATCAGTGATCTGTTTCCTGTGAGTCGTATCTCTGAATTTGAACGGTGAAAATATGACGGGAGCAGGACAGTATGGATTTAAGAAAAACACATGTTCTAACGCTATGATCCATGGGTCTATGTTATTATGATATGGGAGCCCACAGTAGGAGGTGGAAACATCCAATCTGTTTCAGACGCTGCAGCCTCGCTCTCTCCCACCAGCTGATCCTTTACAATAATGTGATTACTGAGATCTTCTGTCTTGCGGCGGTGGCCCTGGAATGGGATTGGAGGGGAATGTGGGACTGATAGCTGACCTAAAAGCCTGCTATATGTAGGTTATTTGACTCGACATGACACGGCAACGAACAAAAAGGAAGATGATGAGTGTGCGCATGCACACGTACACACATATTGTCAAAAGTGCACACACAGAGCCTTAAATAACCTTATTAAAGTCATGGTAACTTTGACACATTCACACAAAGAGGCATTTTCTCTCTCTGTCACTGTCTCACACACACACACACACACACACACACACAGATGAGAGGGCTTATCACCAGCTAAACTGTCATAATGCTTGTCAGAGACAGGCTTAATGACAACTCAGGGTGTGAAACAGCTGTCATTATGATCAAAAAACTCATCAGCAGCAGCCAGTGTGCTCAGCTCAGGCTCGGCTGAATGAGAAACACGTTTAAATGCTTGATGGAAGTGATCTTATTTCATACGATTTTTCTCTAAAAGCACATCAGGCTGTTTTCCAGCTGCATGCCGTTTTCACATTCATACACACTGATTCACACCGGGGCAGTGCTCATTTTGAAAAGGAAAATTTCAGCGAGAAGTTTTCAATGACGTCCTTTTATTTAATGACTTAAGTGTGACAACAACGTAAATGGAAGAAAAAAAAACATTGTCAACAAAAACTACAACAAAATCTGTGTTCATTATGCTCTGAGGAATAAAGATGAGATGAAATATTTGGCGCTGAGAACCTAATTAGATCACAGTAATCAGCATCTCAGAGCACTAATAAATCTGGCAAAGTGCCTCATCCTCACCAGCAGCCTGTCAGGTGGAATAAAAAGAAAACAGAGAGGAGAGACGACCTGTCTGTGGACACTTTTCTCTTGTATTCAAACCAAGACTGATGTATCTTTTCCAATTAAGACGAGCGCCTTGTGGGTTAAAGATGTGCGCCAAAGACACCTTGAACACACCATCCTGCAGTGTCTGTCAAAGTAAATATCAGTTACATGAGTTGATTGATTCAATAACATGTATGTTAAGTCCCTTCAGAACTAAAAGTAGGCTAAATGTTAGTGCACCTTAAGTTCTGTGCGGATTCAGGGCGCCTTGTCATGCTCTGTTAACATATTGTTAAATTTAACAGAGCTGAGTTCACAGTAAATCATCTCATGATTTCTTATGACTCACTCACAGATACTAACTCATTCAGGGAACGCTTTACATTAGTGTCAGCTCCATGTAGAGTGAAGAAACGTGATGCTGGCCAGATAATGCTGCGATGCAGTTGATTTATTAAAACAGAGTTTAACTGAGTGAAACATGCCGCTGAATTTACAGTAGCAGAAGACCTCAGAGATAAGTGTGTTATCATGAAATGAAGATCATCATTGTCTGATACGCAATAATGATGCATCAGTAATGGCTTATGCATTCATTCTTATTTGAAAGGGGAGACCTGGGATGGTAGTAACAAGTTTTGTTTGAGCATCAGTAGCATCCGGGCTGTGATGACAACCACATTACCACGACCACGTTATGCCTATCACAGGGCTGAGCTCATTACCATCATCATCACAAATTTTAAATTTCAGTGCACTGATCTATTAATACATCTGTGGATCAGCACTGTCACACACAAGTCAGGAACACAACCACTGATTGCTTCACAAGTCAGGAACACAACCTCTTACTGGTCGACAGACTCAACCCAAAGCATCTCAGGATTGCCTGTGGGTGGCTAACAACATGCTAACAACAACAACTGTTTCAACATGGAAAAATGGATAAATAACTACAGGAGACAATGGTTGTTGGATTGACAAAGCTTCTGAAAGGTAAACAACTGCGCAAGAGCTGAAGTTGTAAAGGTACAATGCTCGCGTTAGCATTAGCTTAACGTTGGCGCCTTTCCTGCTCAGCTTACTTTGGGGCCAACTTCATCACTGTTTCAGCAGTTGGGAAACCACAGATGAGACTTTTCTTGGTGTTCAGAAGCTGCAGTGTCGATTATCTGACACACTGTAACCTGAACTGTACTTTTACTGCCACACTGACAACGTTTACGTTTCTGCTCCACTATGAGCAACATCGTCACTCACCTGCTGCTTGCACACCACACACCACTGCCCTATTCCTTAAAAGAGCTATGCTATGCTAATGACAGTATGCTTCAATAAAGTCCAATAAAATGGAATTATTGAGGCAGCTGCGGTAAACCGCCATCCCATGCTAATTTGTTGCTTTGTCATCATGGTAAGAAAAAATCCATACCATCACAGCCCACAGCATCAGTAACTCAGTAGTTGTTTGTTCTAAATCTCAAAAGTTTGATACACAGTACCCATACAGTATACAACTACTACAAATAAAACTCTGTTGGACGTCCACTACACAATCACATTTATGTGAGTATTGTTACAACCTACCCCACTTCTGGGGATAGGTTGCAACCGTAGCTCAATTGATGCAACAATTAGAGGTAATTTGCTTTAAGATTCACACTGTCCAATTTATGAAAGAACTTTGTTGAAGGAAAGAATCAACGGTTTTGAAAAAACTGAACAAGTTCAAGTGAATAAAAAAGACTAAAATTAGAGACTGAAATTGTGACTAAATCTCAACTGAAACATAACAAAAATAAAAGACTAAAATGTGACCAAACTCACTAAAATTTTCAGTAAGCCACTAAGACTAAGACTAAATTAAATATTCTTTTCAAAATGAACTCTGCACTGAGGAGGTGCTTGGAACAGCCAGAGCCCTCTATCTACCTCTACCTTTGATCACTCTGACCTCCCATCCCTCCCTCTCACTTTCCCTCTCATCCCTCTCTCGCTCCATCCATTCATCCATCCCTCCCTCCCTCCCTGGCAGCGCTCAGTAGACAAGTGAAGTGACAGATGTGGCAGCCCTGACCTGCAGAGTGCAATCCTGACCCCTGCTCGGCACACAGCCGCATGTCAACACGCCTGTTATATCACCCAGCTGTGTGTGTGTGTGTGTGTGTGTGTACTGTAAGTAGGTCTGTGTGTGAGAACCAGACTTCATGTCAGGAGGTCCATGTAGGTGTGTAGAAACAAACAATTTGGGGCTAAAAAAAGAAGAGAGGCTGAATGTGTATATCTTGTGTGATTATGAAAGGCTGCACCTAAAGGCGCCTGCACTGTAAGTGATAACAGCAATCTTGAAGGTTCATAGAGCTGGAAGTCAAAATCCCATTTGTATTCTGAATATAGGATTTAGACTATTATTCATAATGTTGCAACCATCCAAGGTAGACTATGAGATTGTGACACAATGGTATGTAAAACCTTGTTTTAAGAAAAATACCTTTTATCCGCAATATCCTGGAAAAGTACTACACTACCCACAATCCTTAAGTGGTGGCGATTGCAAACCTGATGTAACAGATATACCTGTGTAACAGATGGTTTGTTACACAGAACAGAGGTTATCCTTAGAAACTGCTTGGAAAAGTGCAGGCACTTTCCAAAAAAAAAGACATTTGGCAAGTGATTGGATGAACCATCTGTCTATCATGTCAATCACAGGCTAACCTCAACCAATCAGATCAAACTCTTACCAAAGCCAGTCAGGAGAAACCAAAAACATCTTTTCCATGGAGAAAAGCTTTCACTGCTGTGAAGAATTACTCTCCATATAACTGATGCTATCACGGTATCTACACTAACCTCTTCAGGAGCCGCCATTGTTTGTTCAAGATGAGTCGCTTCTCGCTGTTTTCACACCTGAAACCACACTCGTAGCTGCCAGTAGTCCCTCCTAGGACGCTGATTGGCTGTGCCACTTTGGGTGCAGACACAAATAGAAGATGGATTCTTGTGTGATCTCGCAAGGTAAGAAGCTCGCTGTTAGCATGGAAATGTTTACTGCCCATGCAAATGGGTAGTTCTGCTAGAAGGTTGGCTAGTTTAGTAGCTAACATGAATCATACTAAGAATGTTGTTATGCCACATATACACAAAACACAAACTACAACATATTACAATACTGTATGAATAATATACACACTATAATCATGACAAAAGTTTAATTTAAGAAGATGCAGTATCATTAGCAATGTTTCATGGGATTAGTAGTTCATTCACTCTTAAAATAAGTACATACAGTCTTGCACCTTTGTCTTTTCCCCTGTTTTTCTTGCATCTTTTTTTGCTCTGAATCAAAAGTTTTATGGTCATGATTCATCTTACAGTTGGTTGGTTTGGTTCCAGGCTTAAAACTCTTTCTATGAGGATTTTCTGAAAGGTCAGTGCAGTGAATGAATAGGAAATTCACTTTCGAAGCCAGAGCGGTCACTGCTGAGTTCTACTGCATGCTACATTAGCCGTGTTTGCATCTGTCAAGCAAATTTGAAGCAAACTTTTGAAATGTTGCAAAAAAAAAAAAAAAAAAAAAAAAAAAAGGTGAACGAACA
>JAJHUR010105113.1:3706-26547 GCA_027495735.1 Lutjanus campechanus
CTTTTTTGTTTTTTTTTTTTTTTTTAAACAGGCTTAACATTTTATAAACTGTAAGTGCAATTGTCATTGCAACTGTTTCTTGGGACATCAAAACTCTATTGCATGTTTGCAAAACAATCCATTCATGCTTCAAAACCAAGTTCTTGTATCATCAAATTGGCCAATGCCACCGAATCGAGAAGTTGTTTCGTCACTGTGCGAGCCACAGTGGTCAAATGTTTTTTTCACCATGACAGTCGACCATGGAAAAGTCTCTCATGTGCAAGTCTCTGTTATGTTCTACTTTTTTGTTGACACACTGACCGCCTACCATACTATTCAAGAATGTAAGTTTTGTCTGGCTGCATGCTGTAGTATCATACTGAGTTTTTCGGATTCAAATTTCAATCTGTAGTACACAGAACAAGAATACACACGTTTCAGCCTACCTTCATACACATTTGTTTAATTTATTTATTTGTGTAGCAGTGTGTTACATGCAAGGATGTTGTAGAAAATAAAATGTAAAGGTGATCTAAAAATAGATGAATTTACTCCCAGCCCTCTTTCAGAGAGGTGATAAACTGAGTTTACTTGGGTTCATCCCACACTACACCCCTGGTTACATGTGAACAGAAAATTAAGTCATATATAGAAAACGTACCACAAACTGATGTCCATGTTGATTTCCAGCTCATTACTGTCACGTGGGAGGTCATTTGTCAATTTAGTAGACATCTCAAACATAACATTTCATAGGTATTTATGGAGTACATGTCTGTCTGGCAGATTTGATAACTGAATGGATCATTTTGCAAGTGATAGTCAAAACAATGAAAGAATGTTTAATAGTTGCGGAGATTCTGACCGTTTCACTGAGAATAAACACATCAGTTTTGTTTTAATTTCACATCTATGAGTCAGATTGATGTCCCCTCTAAACTACTCTGATGGTTTAATTAAAATAATTGTCTGAGGTCGACAGATGTCAAGTTATTCAATATTTCACAAAAAGCAAAATTTAGAGAAAAGTCCCAAAAATTAGACAAAGTTTTGTAGCAGAATTCTTACAGGCTCCACTGGGGAACACTTGACTAAAATACCTACAAGAATATAACACATATGTAACATATAACCTATATAACAGTTTACGAATGATGATGATACTTTTGTAGTTTAAAAGGGGGTGTTTCACTTGTAATGTAGTATTTTTTACATTGTTGTATTGGTACTTTCACCCAAGTAAAAGATCTGAATACTTCTTTCACCACTGCAGAGGACACATACAAAAACATGTTTTTAGATTAACAAAATTTTTTTCACTATGAAACTTCCCCAAACTACCTCTAAAACATTAACAAGCATGAAACAGCAAATTCAATTCGCACGAGTGAGAAATACATTAACATACTTCTGTTTCTTCTCTCTCTAAAAAGCCAGAATATATTTTTATATAACCATCACTATACAGTTCATGTTGTCTTCTGTGAGGGTCAGCAACGTTCAACGCAATACAATACATGGCCTCAGAAATATGAACTAAAAACTACGGATAAATATATCGATCCTAAGATTTCAGAGGGGAACCCATATGATGAGTAACTGAGTTGCCACATCTCTTAACCTTCATATTCTCTGAGAAATGGCAGGAAATTTAACTGTTACATCTTCCTTTATCCAATTATCTTCTGCTAGAGGGTGAGAAAAATTGTAACATTTAACTGCGTTGACACAGACATGAGGCCAAGACCGGACAGAGGGCGACAATTTAGGTGGGATGTGCAGAGAGCAGCTTGATCATTTATTTTGTTCTAAGATAATCAGTGACCAGTGTTCACGATAGACATGTTTTTCTGTGTTATGAGTATGAAAACAAACCTCACATCTCCACTAAACAAACATAATACTAATAAATATACAGTGGTAATTAAAAAAACACTAAATATGAAAGATAACATAAAAGCAAAAGCACACAGAAGATCCTCACAGTAGATTTTCATTGAGCTGATTTACTATTGGCATTTTCAGTTTGTGGTAAGACATTTTCAAGTAATAAATTCATTCTGAAATAGTTCTTTCATAGCTTTCAAAATTTTCAATTGTCTTGAGGGCAGATCATAAAAAGTTGGACACGTGGTTTAGTACTGCAGTAAACATCTCCATTACAACAACACATGACCAACAACCTGAATCCTGCATTTATTGTCCACTAGATGTCACTGTAGTCCAAAGATTGTCTCGAGTTGGAAAGACTGGCTGATACATTTCACGTTTGTTCTCTAAAGCAAGAACCTAAAGAGTCATGAAAGCAACAAGTTTATGTGTTTTCACTTGCAAAAGTTGGATATCACAGGTATAACCACCAAGAATCATTAAAATGTCTAATGTGGTGTGCAGAACAGAGCAAACTGATGATTTAGATTACAGGTTATGTGGAGCAACATGTTATTTTATTGCATTCCTGACACCTATCATCACGATTATATATATTTGTATCAAAATGCATCAACATAAAAAAAGAATACATACAATCATTTCAAATGTCTGTTTTCTGCTCATTATGCTTATGGACTGAATTTGAGCAGCAACTAATGATTTATTTTTTTCTTGTCTTGCTTTGCACACAACCCCTCAATCTTCATATTTGACAAGCTGAAATCTGAATTTGGATAGTCTTTTCTTAAAAATGGCTCAAATGGTTAATTGAGGGTCAAAATTACTGGCAATCAATTGACTTGATTTAACAGTTGAAAACTGATTAATCAACTAATTGGATGTTTTAAATGCTTTGTGGTTCATCAAAATCTAAATCAACATTTCCACTGTTTCACAGTATTTTGTGTCTACCTATCCTTGAATTAAAACTTCATTTTTCTGTACCAGATCAGCTATATCTCTGCTAAATTTATTCCATATTCATATTCATTCCCTGTATCAACAGCCATTTTTTTGCAGCACCAGCCTGATTGGTTTTGCTCTGCAGGCTGCAGCTGTATCTCTAAATATTTCTGTTGTCTCTAACCTTGTTTGTTTCTGAACAATATCATAATGTGTGTTGTTCTCCGTAATTCAGATGGATCTTAATCAGCGTTCTCTCTTACAAGTAGCTGATGCTTTTTAAACATCAAACAAAACCCAGCACCCGTGATAACAAGCCAATTACATCTCAGTCAGACGATGAGTGATAATGTCAGTGGTTGTCCTCAGCAGAAATACATGTATGTGCGGACTGAAATATGAATACAGCCGACACTGCACGTTAAGACTAGATCAAAGAGCTTTCTGGTGTTAAGCTGAAATCGATTCTGTGTTAAGACTTTTGGGGGCTGGAGGAAAAGTGTGGCCTCTTTTCAAGGGATTTTCAGAGACACGACAGATCAGTCAGACCAGCTTTATCTTACCTTGAAAGCAGAGGGTTTCTGGTACTGAACTTTGTCTGTTATTCTATTTTCAATGCAGCAGTGTAAACACAAAGACCCCAGGCAAACTTATACTATCTCTCCTCTGGGGGTTTGTTGGTGGAATCCCAGTTCATGCATTTCATCTTGGAAACAAGGGATTTACTTCTAGCCAAGGTCATGTTTTCAACCTCCAGTTTATGAAAACAGATTCTGATCGTTCCTGTCAAACAGTGCTGCTTTGCCTCATAGGGAGCGTTCAAATTTTCAACTAACAACGTAGGAGGCCTGAGGATGAGCTTGATTCCTGAGGGGCCCAGAAGATAAAACACTCCAGGGTAAATATGACAAATAATCTAAATCCGCCCCCTTAACTTTGGCATGCATCTTAACTGCTTGATCCCTAAAATAAAACCACAGCCATCACACATGTCCATGGTTCTCATGCAGAAGGCGCTCACACTATCTGTGCAACACAGCAGCACCTTCGTTTGAACGACACTGTGGTCTTTTTTTTTTTTAAATCATGCTTCTCCAATAAATTGCCCCTTGTGGGATCAATAAAGGTGTATTAAATTGAATATTTTAGCAATAATTAGATGCATAATGGCACACGTATAATGCATCAAATAAATTACATCAAGCATATATAATGCATTCAATTGTCCTCTGACAACAGCCATAGGACATGAATGTATGTTGATAAAACAACCTGTACAATCAGGTCCATTTAGACTGTCTGTCTAAATGGACCTGAATGTGTTACGGTCCATACGTCCATGGAGAGGGTGTATGAACATCCTGGTGCTTTATGTAAACAGAGAGCAGTTATTGTTGCCATAATAACTTCCTCTTCAAAAGAGCAGTTTGTCTGCTTATAGTGAGGGTGTAATAATGTCATTTAAACATAATGTACTGTGTCAAAGTTTCTGCAGCCATGTGGAGTATACGTACATGAAAATGTGTCACATCTTGCCCTTTTCTACTGTTGTGCACCATGCTGCAGAGAGGCACCAACATCCTGTTATAGATATCAACACATCCTGACTTCACTTGAAACAGTCAGTGAGCTGTCATAGAGGCATTAAAACATTTACCATCTATTATGATTACAAAAAGCTCCACAACGTTCCCAAATCTTTATCACTTGTCATCAAAAAAGACAAGGTTGATGAAGTATGAAGGTTTACACCAAGTCTTATAATGGGTTTCACTCAACCTGTTACTTCTCCTTTTGTCAAGTAAATAATTTGAAACTTCATTAAAGTCCTGCATTTAGTCCTGCATTTATAATGTTACTTTCTGAATGCAAAAGTCCAAGCAGTAGTACTCATGAGGCTGCAGAATGGTCCCTGTTAGAGTGCTATATTATATTACTGATGTGCAAGCAGCATTTTAATGTAGCTACTTAAGGTGGTGTTTGTATTAAGTGTTTTATTTACTGTTGATAGGTGAAGCAGTAATATTGCATTAAATTATATTAGCTGTGCACATGTTTTGTAAGTCAAATCCTAATCTGTATGGCAACTATAGCTGTCAACAATTGTACAATATTTCCTGTGGAAATCAAGTATAAGTGTAAAGTAGCAAAATAATAGTACTCAGGTAACATAAAATTTAAGATCATGTAAAGGGAATTCAGACATTTTCTTCTAAACACATTATATAGGTCATAAATGTATTGCTTAAAACGTGTAAAAAGCCTCCCAACCATTTAGAATTGAATTGTAGAGCTAGACTTCAAATTGTGTTTCAAGATTTCTGTGTTCAGGATTTGGCTCTGAAATGGTAGCCGCGTGTCATGTCGGAGCTACCATTAGCATAAACCCGCCCCTGCTACCACAGCGAGATACACCGCAGTATCCTCGGTGGTTCTGCGGATAGTGCTGACGATAGTTTGCTGCTAGCTAGCTAACCAGTCATGCCTCATCCACCACGTGCATGCGTCTTCCCTGGATGCCACAATGTGCAGGGTAGCAGCTTGGTGACTTAATTTAAGGGGCCTTTACATGATAAGAAATTAGTCCAGACTCACTGCGAGGTAGGGCGCAGAGAGGCGAAGTTCAGTGCCACAACCGCTACGACCTGTCTGCATGATACAAACGGTTAGCTAATGTTAGCTCTGGAAGTAGCTTAAGTTCATGATTCACAAATCTTATTGTTTACATTTCGCCATGCATTACGTGCCCTGGTGAGAATGTTGTGTTATGGTTTGGGGAACCCTGAAACACTTTTCTTCGGTCATGTTTGGAAGGGAAACCTTGATTTGTGAAGTTCTCACGGTTGTTCCTTCATTATGATGTTAAAATGATCACTCTCGCGAGATCTTCCGCGGGTTTGGGGTTACCTTCAAGACTCAACCACCTGTCACTGTCTACTCTGCTTGTGTCACTTCAATACATCTGTGGTCTGTTATGTGCGCACCAAAAAGACTAAGTTGCCTTGCGTGCTTATAAATGGAATAAATAAATTACCATTCTGATGCAGACTGTGAGGAACGAGGCTGATCATCACGCAGGTCAGTGTCTGGCTCTGGTGGCTCAAACGAGTAGGGCTTGGTCAGTATAATGACGCTGCTAGCAAGACACGGAGGCGGGAACCCTCCCCCGCGTGGTTTCAGCGCCTCCAGCGGACACGCCCTCAGCGTTTCATAGCAGAGAAAACTGATAATTTTTTTAAAATGATTTTGAGACCTAATTTTATATGCTGACTGTACATTATCTTGCTTATTACATGGTTACTTACCAAAAAATATGTATCTGGCCCACATGTGACACAAAATATTAATTTTAAAATGATTTTACAGCTTTATTCCACATTAGTGACCTGCTCATTGTACATTACCCTGTTTGTTACAGAATCAATAATTTGACACAAAATATTCATTTAAAATGATTTTTTACTGATTTAACATTTATTTTTAATGTTCCTCCAGAGTCTATGATTAGAACTGTGTCCATAATAGCAAGTTTGTTCTTCATAGCAACAGTCTGCCATACAGAAATAACATACCTTAGAATGCTTTAATTGACCAATCAGAATCGAGTAACAAAGCCATGCAGTAAACACTACTGAAAACATACTTGTGAATATTATATCACATTTTCTCCCAGTATATCCCCGTAAATCTTACTCAGTGGACCTGTAGTAGTCTGGATATCATCATGTCAAGATGTTTACAAGTGTTATAGTGGGAAGTTATGGCTTACACGGAGTCCTTGAAGGCAGCATTGTTTTCACAGAGCTTTCCAATGAACAGTTAATGTCTCTGTTGGCCGTCCTTTTCCTTCTCCTCCCACACAGTCAAACCAATACAAACATTTCTGTACAGTGAGGACACTCTCCAACTATCCGTCCTCCTTGTTAGGGGAACCTACTGGAACACTATTGGGATTAAAACAGAAAAAAAGAGAGAAATATGGCACAAACCGACAAAAGTTCAACTTTCCCTGAGATAGTGGAGCTAAACGTGGGTGGACAGGTGTATGTGACCCGACTCGAGACTCTCACCGCGGTTCCCAATTCTCTCCTGTGGACCAAGTTCACCCAGAGCTCCCCGGGCGACCTGCCAAAAGACGGCAAGGGCCGCTTCTTCTTCGACCGGGACGGCTTTCTATTCCGCTACATTTTGGATTATTTACGGGACTCGGAGCTTTTCTTGCCCGAGTTCTTCAAAGAGAGGAGGCGGCTGCAGAGGGAAGCGGACTTCTTCCAGCTGCCGGAGCTGTCGAGGCGCCTGGCAGCCGTCAATAAAGACGAGGACAGCGGGGATCCGGAGGAGGCTGAGCTCAGCAGCCCCGTCACCTCCTCCTCCTCCTCGGACAGGACCCTGCGCTCTCCTGGGGCCAGCGCCGGCTTCATCACCATCGGGTACAGAGGCAGCTACACCATCGGGAGAGACATGCAAGCGGATGTTAAATTCCGCAGAGTGGCCAGAATAACCGTCTGCAGCAAGATCTCTCTGGCCAAAGAGGTGTTTGGAGAAACCCTGAACGAGAGCCGCGACCCGGACCGACCGCCCGACAAATACACCGCCCGGTATTACCTCAAGTATAACTTTCTGGAGCAGGCGTTTGACCGTCTGGCCCAGGCTGGTTTCCACATGGTGGCCTGTAACTCCACCGGGACCTGCTCGTACGGCAGTAACGACCCGGGGGAGGACAAACAGTGGACCAGTTACACCGAGTATGTTTTCTGTCGGTGAAACGACTGAAAACTGAAGGGTACATTCATGCTCACCACTTATTTCAACTAACACCGGGAGCAACCACCACTTACAATAGTTCTTATATTAATTAACATCCCAAACTGGCAGTTTCAACTTGTTTAGTTCCAGTTTATCGTGTTTTTGGTACTCCCTGCTTTGTGCAGAGGGATCAGCCTCAGTTTAACTTTTCTGCCATCTTCTCAGCCCTGTATGCAAAACTACTGCTGCCATACCAGAGAAACAGACACGCCTTATGAAGTGAAACCTTTATTGTTATAACCAGATGTTTTTTTTCCCCCGCATTATAACAAGATATTCTTATCAAACTTATCTCGTTGTAACGAGAAACATTTTTTGTCATAACAATATGCTTTTTGTCATTTTTTTTTTTACATGTCATCACGTGATGACATAATGATGTATACGGTTATAATATATCAGGCAGGGTAGAACTTTTCTGCCATTTTCTCCTCTGTTCTGTATGGAAGTTTATTGCTGCCACACCAGAAAAACAGATACGTTAAAACGTGAAAAGTTTATTGTTGCAAGATGTTCTTCAACAAGATATTTTAACATTATTACAGCATGTATACTTATCATGTTATAACAAGAAACTTGCCCTGAAGAGTTGTAACTGGGGGTGCAAATTTTGTGCATTTTAAAGTTGAAAAGACTAACAATAATCATGCTAACATACTAACGATTAATAATTAATAAGATATAAATGTACATTTCTGTCATTTTCATTTTCATTTTTCTCATTTTATGTTTAAATTTAAATTTACTCATTCAGCAAATTCCTCTGCTAGAAAAAACCATGTCAAATGAGTCACAATTACTACAATTCGATTCATAGATTTTTAACTGGTTAAATTTTTAAAAGTGATTAATCGGTTAATGATTAATCATTAACATCCCTAGTTGTCACTATACCAGAATTTTTAACTTCGATACAATGCTTGTATTAAAAGAAAAATGCTTAATACCTCTTTTGATACTACAACAAAAAGAGAGGGGAAAAAAACCTTTTAGGCGCACAAAATAGGATATTTTGTTTTTATTAATAACCTGCACAAAGTGCTGGAACAAAAAAGTCACTGATCACTGTCTGGTTTTGCTCTGTTGCAAACCATATATCAGTAAGAAAGCACAATAAGGACTGAACTGAGGTCTTGAATGAGAAATGTTATAACAGGATGTTATAACAATGTTAGGTTAAGTTATCACATTATAACATAGAGAGCCAGACCGATATATTGGTCGACAGATATTATTGTACTGATATTGCCCTCGCACAACCAGGTATTTTTTTTACAGAACATAATGCAAATTGTTTTAATTTATTTTGATTTTTTAGTTTTCTGGGAAGCATTTTATGTATATTTGATCGTTTTTCTTAATTCAGGTTGTTCTATTTGTGTTTTTTTGTTTAGCTATTTTACTGTTTAAGTGCTCTGATGTAATTTTGGATATTATATATATAAATACAGAGTATCAGCCAATATATCAATATCAGAATGGTTTTAAAAACCCAAAAATCCAGTATCAGACAAACTCTAATAACGTTTTATGATTTAACAAGTTATAATCACATGAATGGCTTCACGTTATAACAGTATAACTCACCATGTTAACATTAAATGTTTTATGTTTTATCAGTAAGTTATGTTACAACATGAACTTTTCACATGATAAATAGTATATTGTTATACCAAGAGCAGTTTCTTCTTATCACATGATACGTTTGCATGTCATGATAGCATGAAACATGTCTCGTTATAACAATAACCTTTTCTCCTAGGACACTCTCCAGACTCAAACATAAATCTCATTGGTCAGACCAAAACACTTTATTGATATGTCACTGGGTTAGCTGGGTTATTTAAATGCCTCATGACCTTTATGGCTTTCACAAAGACCATTTTGTTCTGAAGTAAATGACATAAATGGTTACTCGGGGTGGCAGAAATGTTGGAACTGGTTTCTTTTGATCCTTATTGAACTGTGCTCATTGTAGAAAGGCTTTTGATGTTCTGAACACGTTAACTCGGACATATGTACTGTAAATAGCCTGATGTTTGGTCTGTTACTTACTTACAACGTCCAACTCTTTAATTCGGGGGACTGATGAATGAGGAAGACATAAGTGGCGTCTTTGGTATGATGTTTTTATTATTTTTCTTTTGTTTAATTCAATTATATTGACCACTCATACAGCATCACTGCTTTCAGGATTACACATTGGGACTTTTTCACAATGCTACGTTGTTATGTGACATTTATGAACCGTTGTCATTGTTTTCTCTCTTTAGATATAAAGCCAAATAAAGTGTGACATTGTACCACTATCAACATCATCGTCCCCTTGAGTTCACTGTGTAAACTGTTTAAGATTTATCTCTATTTGAAATACACTGATAATTCTTTTCTCAGCACAATATATTTTTTTCTCTTCTCATCACTAGTGTCTTTGTGGTTTCTCTGAATTTGCCAAAAAGAGAAATTTACAAAACCATTCATTTTGACATTTTCGCTGATGTACTCATCCAGCAGGGGATTTCCATCATGTGGTCAGCCACACTGACTTTACTCATCATGGTTATATTTACAAATGTGAACAGATGAGAGATCAAATCCAGCTGCCCCTCCTGAATGAGCCATGACCTCAGTGGATTATAATGTCACTAAAAGGGTTTGATGAGAATTTGACCTGAATTAAGTCACATCATATTGTTTTTAACAATAAACGTGACATTTATCACATAATAAATTCAGGGATGCAGGGAGTCAGTACAAAATGCTGGCAAACATTCATAGTTTTTGTTAATATTTGAATGACCAGGATCATTCATATCTTGATAGTTATTTACAACATCTGTAAAGTGTTTTACAGCAGACCTGAACACCAACAGACTGCATGTCAAAGCACATGCTTAGAAATAAGCATTGGCTATAAGCTATTGGAACAAACTGAAGAACCCTTTGTGATTCTTAGAAGTTATCTTTATTTCTAAGAGTGCAGAAGAGGGAATGAGATGTGAGCCATGACCAGGTTACCACACGAAAAATCTGCATCACAGGGGCTCTAATAATGTCAACGTATTTGATGATTTTTTTAAAAATCCTATCTCCCACCATGCAGAAATTGTGTACCACACAAAACACTATAAGTAAACTTTTTGATGAATCAATGGTTTTTATAATGCTTGGTTTTAGAGAGCGCTGCAACTCCCTCTGTACCCGTACTCCCACATCCATTCATAAACTCAGAGGTCACTGAATCAAGAAGATAGAAATGAGGATGTTAAACATGTTACAGTCAGGCTGGCCAGATCTCAACCAACCAAATGTGGGACAATGTGGGGACCTGTTACCAGTGCTGAGGTTCTGACCAGTTAACCTGCGTCTGACCCGCATGTGCACAGTTTGACATCAAACACAGCCACACGATGACAGCCTTCCCTGCTTTCCTCACAGCCGCTGGAAAACAGCCAGATTTTGAAAAGTGGTGGTTTGACTTTTGAAAACTATAGAGCCAATCAAAATGTGGGACACTGGGCCTCATGCAGCAACATTTTCTTATATTTTCTCTTAATAAACGGTAAACATTTAGGCTAAAGTTTGGACTTTTGTAGTTGGTCAAACAATTAGTGGACCAAAGATAAGAAAGTATTAGTGAATTGTAGAAGTCAGTACTAACAAAATAAGAACAAATCATGAATACAAACAAAAATAAAAGACAATTTGTTTGTTAATGGCTTCTTGCATGAAGCCCATTGTTTCAGTATGTGGGGATAAGTCGTAAAAATGCTGTGTAGTCCCACATAAACACCTGATCACCATAGTTACAGTCGAACTGCAGCACAAACTTAACTGCACAACAGCTACATTATATGAGACACAATCTGACGTCAAGTCATGAGTTGTCTGGTAAAGGATAACATCAGTCATGGTACAAAAGGCAACTCCATTGTTAATTTTCTGATTTCTGTATGTTGAAAATAATTTAAGCCAGCGTGAGCAAGGGTAGCTCCTTGCATCCTCGTTTATTTTCACGGGGGTGTATCATAGTGAAGTACATTATGTAAATTTCTCTGAACTGTATACATTTTCCACTACCGTTTCAACTCAATTACTTCTCTTTTTACCTGAGGGGGAGATTTTACGTGTAGTCAAACTAAAATCAAAATAAATGCCAACAACAGAACTTGGTGCCGATCTGGCTGAGCATATATAGCAGAGTGTCCTTCTCTGCAGCACAGAAGAGCTCTGTTATCTCCCTTGAGCAGGATGGGAAGGAGGAGGAGGGGGGATTTCTCTTTGGCTGACAAGTACAGTAATCAAATGTCTGTTCCCTTGTGGGATCCTGGGGCACAAATCCAAGCTATCCTAGGATCAAGTCTAGTACAAAAAAGGCTTTTGTGTGGGCTGTGTTAGAGTGTACTTGAATACAAATGTGCAAAAAATGAATCATTTTTGTTTGTCAGATGTCCAGGAGCACTGAAGCTGTTAATGTAAAATGCATTAAGGGGGGTTTGTTCCCCAACTGTCTATATGCAAACAAAGTTGTTTGAAGATACACAAACAAAAATGCACACGTGTGTACATACCCCTACAACAACCTAACTCCTACGCACACTTCTGCTACCAAGGAGCTTCATAAGAGCTTCAAAGATAGACGTGTCTGCACAAAAAGACCTCGTATCTGCTGTCAGCTGATGCTGCCATCTGGACAGGAAAAAGGAAGGATCGACCGCAACTCTTCCTCTATAGTGTGATCTCCAGAAACAGGACGTAGCGCTTGCTGTCCTCAACAAAATTAGACACATTTGTCCTCATCATACGCCTTACTTTACATGTATTATTATGAGAAAACAAAACGGGTGATGTTTTAAATTGCGAGGAGAGGCGAGGATGCCCTCACATCTATTAAACTGGGAGCTCATGAAACGACAGGACAAATGTTGGTCAAAAGACACATGAAACACTTAATTAAATTTAAATTTCCTTTTTTTGGTTCCTCTGAGGCGATGACGAGTTTCCCTGCCAAGCAGCTATTTCTAATAGTCTAATACAGTCCTTGTTGTGTGTGTGTGTGTGAGTGTGGTGTGTGTGTGTGTTCCTGGTGATAAAACACCTCCAACACACATTTAATTCGATGTATGCTTCTTTTTTTTTGTCTGTACGAAAACTGTTGGCCAAACACTGAAAATGTGCACACTCACACATATATAAATGAACACACAGAAGGCAGGAGGGAGAGAGATAAAGAGAGCCAAATTAGCCAATTTGCAGAGTTGGAGATAACACAGACATGCTGGCTTTCTTCATATCAGCCTCTATGTGCTAAATCTTTCACACTTTCACAGTCTCTGCCTGTATCTCGCTGCGACCTGCACGCCTTTAATACTGTTTAATTTGTATTTATTCCATCTCCAGCTCCTCTGATATAGTCACATCACACTGTGTACAGAGACAACAACACATGAATAATTAATCCAAGCTGTGTTTCGCTTTGTTTAGATCAGGTGTGAGAGCAGAAAATAAAACGTGATGGCCCTCAGCTAAATGTAAACCCATCCTCCCTTCATTTCCATGTTATCTGAAATGTTCCCTTTACAGCTTGTAATGACGGCAGTGGCTGTGGCCATTTACATTTATCAGTAATGAGTTCTGCAGGACTTCTCAAGTGCTTAAGCTTAGATGTGAAGCGTGAGCATGAAAAGTGAACCCTTTTGAGAAATAACTCAACATCCTGAATGTAGACTTAACAATAACAAAGGGACTGAAAGCCCCATAAAAGTCACACAAAGAAGCAAGGGTTTGGTTCTTCCACATGTTTTTAGAAGGGTGAAAGTATTTGGCTTGGCTGTATTATAATCATCTTGCAAACATTAGAACAATAGCTACCATGAAACGTATACTTAATAGAGAACCAGCAAGCAAACAGCAAAGCATTTCATAATCCTTAAGTCACCTTCAATTTACTTAAAATAGCAATACATTTTTGTTAATTAAACGAGGATTTTACTCAACATGTCACAGTATTTTATACATGAATCTCAGTGTAATAAATCCATCTGGGCCACAATTATCTCTATCACATGAAAAAAACAAGAGAAGTACCTTTAAAGAAATAGATCAACATTGTTTGTTTTGTTTTCTGTTTGTTTTTTGCAGAGTTAGAGGGGAACATTGTTACCAATTTCATATACAGTATGTCTGTTAAATATAAATTTACAGCCACTTGGCAGATTAGCTTGGTTTAGCACAAAAACAGGAAACAGGGTTATACACATGGATAAAGCGAAGCCATTGCAGAAGTTCCTTAATTAATCAATTCTTTCTAATGGCTAGCAGAGAGCGACTCCACTGGCTGCAAAAAGAAGTCCAGTTGTATGTACTCTTATGGCAAAATGACCCTACTCTCACCTGATGTATGACCTCAGAATACATTTTCCTTATGAGTTTATTGCCTCAATCAGTAGTTTCAAGTCTTCTTTAAAACAGCATGATGTCATCATTTGTTGATTATGGTCCCTGTAATAGAGAGTCCTGGTGCTGCAGCAGGATGACTTCCCATGAACTGCAGCTGAGAGGAATAAATAAAGTCTGTTGCAGCAATAATAAAATTACCGTCCCAGATACTGCAGTATGGTTACATTGATGTTCAGATGACAGCGGCGTGATGTCCAATGTCCCTTCAGTTCAGGCCTGTTGCTTAATGATGATTAACAGCCGAAGGGATACATGTGATTGGTGGAAAAGTCTTGCCAGCAAGGCTGCAAACTTCAGATCTGTGCACGTGAATCCTGAATATGTTAAAGGAGGGATGCTGCAAGCGGGAAGACTGGCTGACCTTGTGAACAGTCCCATTTAGGGTAAAATAGACAGTAAAGCAGGGTAGGCATTTGGGGCGGGGCTACTGTATGATTGACAGGTAGTTCTCAGTGACTCCATCCAGATCAAACTGCCAAATAGTTTTAGTGTACTGTTAAGTTGTAATACAAGAAACTTTGTGACCAGAGAGACTGTCATTTTTATGCCACAAAACAGTACACCACAAGCCAATGAATGACGTCCACACTTGAGGATACATTTAGCCTGCCTCTGTCTAGAGTTAACAACATCCGCCCACTTGCAACTCAAAAGCTCACTGATGACATGAATAAAACTACAGCTTATTGTTTTACACTTAGACTTTACTTTAAACAGTTTTTGTGCATATTAAACAAAGACCTGTTCATGACTGAATTAGCTGAGCTGATGTCTGACTCAGAGGTAAGAAACAATGGTGACAACGCCAAAGAGCCTAGCAGAGAGGAGGAGAGGGACTGAGACATGAAACCTATTTCCATGTATGAAGATACCTGGATCTTTTGCATTGTTCAGTCCTTTTGATTTACTTTTGACATTTGATTTAGCCTCAATGGGGGATAAAACTATTTGATCTTCTAGACTTTCCAAATGTTACTGGACTGAATAAATCAAATCCTGATAGTGAAACAAGTCATTTTTTGCAGCGGTTGTGACATTCAAACATATATCCACCGTTCTTTCACAATGTAAGCTTGTGGGGAAATGTCTCTTTGGGCCACTGTGCATCATGTGACATTGTCATTACACAGTTTGGCCATGATGTCAAATCGGATTGATGATGTCAAAGCCTGGCACACTTCCTGGCTCGGTGGAACCCAGATGACCTCTGTCTTTACAGAGACACTGTGATTGGCTAGTTATGTGCCTGCTAACCCTGATTGGACAGGTGCTTACAGACACATTTTATTAAGGATCCCATCAGTGATATACAATGATCAAAATTAGTTATTTGAGCCAAAATTATAATACAATAATATTGTGCACTGCAGATTTAATCTATTCCTAAACTTACTTTTATAAACCTCAGATATTCATGGCAAAAATTCCAGATTGTCCCTGTAGTTGAGCGAGACAATTCTTTCTTGAAATTGACAAAACAATCCTAACTTAAGGTTCACTTACTCCCTCACATGACCCTCAACAGTCTGTTGGTTTTGCTCTGTTACCATGGAAATATGCAGACTTTTCATTATTCTGAGCACCTTTAGGACTTATCCATCATCCACTTAAACTTAACATTTCATTCTTGACCTTGAAAACCGCCGCTGACAAAACAATCTCAACTACTTACTTTTTCACTGGCCTTTAATTTCCTCACTTATCTTGGTATTATTAGTGCAAACACTTCAATGTTTGAACAAACCCTGAGAAGTTTTGCCAGCCAATGACTGCTAATGTGAAGTGCACATATTGTAACAGACCATCATAGGCTTGCATCACTGCAGACTCAGACTGTCAGTGTTTGCTAACTACCTAAACCCATAATTAGCCCAGTTAAGTGTTTGTGTTACCAAGGAATGAAAACCATTAAGGGTCCGCGTGTTTGATTAATCATTAACAGAATCTCTCAGAATTGTTTTCAACTAAAAAAAAGTGTGTAATTTGTGTCTCATCATAGTGACTATGGTGTACTTAAGACCTTTTTCTGTTTCTCCAGACTCTACCAACTCTTTCACAAGAAAATAAACATCCTCTTTCACAAATGGTTCCCAGAAGCTACAGGCTGACAGCATCACTAAAACAGTTTTAAACCACAATCTATCATTTGAATGCTCAGCTATGTTGGTGAATTGTGAGACTGTAATCCATGACTCTTTGATGCAGATGGTTTTTATTCTGTAGCATCATTCAGTTTTACAATCTGACAGTGCTGTTATTGTCATAATGGATTGCAGCTTTATTTGACCTTGTTTCCTCTGCAGGTACAAGATGTGATACATAAACTGGGCAGTATAGTTAATGTTTTATTTTGTGTGTGTGTGTGTGTTTGTGGCCAAGTACAGTATGAACTTCAGTCACTGTGTGGGATAAAAGGTAAGATGCAGGAAATTAAAACAGAACTTTGCTCCCCCTCTAAGGGTCTGTTAAGGGCAGCCTATTTCATCAAACAGAAGTGAAATCCCTGCAATAAGACAAAACAGAAACCTGCCCACAACAAGCTTTTGCTCTTCTGCTATCCTGCTCTATTGTGACTGAGAGCTCAGCAATGCAACACAAAATTTAAAAAAAAAAGTACATCTGATCCGCTCATGTTTTTAATCAAGATACCATCACACAAAACCTGCACACGCAACAGCCCAGTTTTATTCAAAGGAACTGACTCATAAACACCACATGCAGCAGCATTAAAGCCACCTGCAACTGTGCTCTGAATTTAGCCGTACATTTTTAATCACACTGGCACAATAAATGTTTGTGAAAGAATTAAGTTCATAGTTTTAACACCAGCTGTGTGCAAGAGGCAGTTAAAAATAAATATGACTTCATTTATGTTTGTTTTGATATATCTAGAGCCAAAATGAACAAACACTGGAAGTACAATGTTGTCTCTGGGTTATATTTTTGTTATTGTGTGATTTCAATGTAATAAAAAGTTAGTTTGGATTTACCAAAGTTGCACAGTAACACAAACAAACTAACCAATCAAGGCACTGACAGACTAGTAACACCCGCATCCTTCAAGGCTATTTTTGTTCAAGGAGTCTGGTCAAAGATCACGATAGTTATAGCTAGAGATCCTCATTTCACATTTTAATAAAGTAGAAACAAGTTAGAATGCACAAAACTACAGTTAACAGTTCTGGTATTAAAATACTCTCTGAATCTTGATTTTCTTACTTGTTTTGACTTTTGCATGCAACTTCTTTTTGTTGAGATGCTTTAAAGTCACATGTCATGCCATCAGCCAAAGGATATGGCATGTGGAGGATATATAGGATATAAAGGTATAGCTGCAGAGAGACATTAAAATCTGTGATCCTCCAGTGGCCATGTTATCTGTCTCCTTCAAGGACTCAACCTCGGTGCCTCTGACCATACTCTCCCTCTGTCTGCTCTGTGTAGTTTTGTCGGGTAGAGGGAGGGTGTAAATGTCGCCAGCCTCAGCTGAGCTGCTCTCAGCACCCAGCGGCAGGCCGGAGATTGGTGAAGCTCCCAGCGATAGAGCTGAGCCCTGCACTGTGCCGGTAAACTAAAAGGTAAAAGGCTGCCAGCATCAATCAGCTGCAGGGAACAGAGAGGAAGAGAGGGAGCATCCTCCTCCCCTGCTGCTGCTGCAGCAGGCTTCCTTTCACAAGAAGTGCAACCCTCCCCCTCCCCCCTTCCCTACCTCTCAGGCCTGTCTGTCTGAAAGGGCAAGACGTAGAGGAAGCCAATTCAAAGTTTGTCTGAGAGACTGTTAGTAAGGTCACTTTATTTTGAGCTGTAATGCCATTTCATGCATACTAAGATACTGTATTATTTTTGTCCTTGAACTGGTTCAACAAAACAGTTTTTCCACTAAAAGGCTGACATTTGCAGATTTCAAGTGTAATGTCTCAGCAACTATTGGATGGATTCCCACAAAGTGAGGTAACAACATTCATGCCCCCCTCACGATGAACTGTAATAACTTTGATGATTCACTGATTTTTGTCCAATACTTTGGTTCATGACCATAGATGTGTAAGAGAAGTGGGTGTAGCCACCAGATGTCATCCACTGGTTTGTGGTGTACTGTTTTGAAGCCTTGAGTTTGCCATTATGGCCCGTATTATATGTGACGCCACATTAACCACTTTGGTTTGTTTCTGTATGACATCAACGTCACCATTTTCATTATATCAAGACTGACATGTGAACAAATCCATGTAAACAGGGTAGCTGCAATTTATCTGGATAAAAAGCATTAAGTGTAAGAGTAAGTTAGAAAAAAAAAACTCCACATAGATCATAAACCCTTGAATATAACACCACACATTGAGATCAGTTGAGAAATAAACATTATAGTGTTTTTTAGCCAGGGAGATCATTGTGGTGGCAACCTGTCAATCACAAGGTAAACAATCTTTTTCCATACAGTGGGACTTCATTTTGCAACCAGTGAATTCACTGTGTATTGGCCATTAGGAAGAATGCAGGTTTTAAGGTACTTCTGGCAGTGGCTTCACTTTTCTGGACTCAAGTCTGTCGAAACACTTCAATAGACACTGAGAACAACCTTCCAGCATTTGACACTAAAACTGGATGGAAACAGAGTGGAGACAGAGTTTTAAAAAACTGCACTGTAGTACCAATCAAAAGTCTTCAGGATGTGCACATGTACCTACTACTGAGGAGAATGGAAGCAGAGCATTGTTTCAGGTAAAGTGCGTCTTTGGAAAAATTTTAAGGTTTGTTAGTTGCTGTAGTCACGGGCGTTCAAGCAACCATTTAGAAATCCCAAGATGACCTTCAGTTGTCTGGTATCACAAGGCTATCACTTATCAGACCCGGAGGCTATGTCCACTTCTCTCTACTGACAAAAACTAATGATATTCCCATCAGCTTCAGCCGTAGCTTACTTTGTGTTTAGAGCAAATTGGTAAATGTTAGCATGCTAACAGTCAAACCTAAGATAGTGAACATGGTAACTATAGTGGGATACTTGCTAAACATCAGCAGGGCGTTGTCATTGTGAGCATGTTAGTTATTACATTAAGAAGGCGCTAATTGCCAGATCCCCTGTATGAACAACCATTGAGGCAGTCAGTTTGATTAAGTGCCCTCTGTAGATATAAACGACTCATTCTATGGTAACAAAAACACAGCTATGCTTAGTTTCAGATTATTACATGCTAATGAACACATACTTATGGATATTATATTCAATTTCTGTCATATTCTGCCAATAAATCCCCCTAAATCTTACACACTGGACCTATTATGTCTTCACATTTTTTTGCCTTGAAATATGGCCCAAAACATTATATTTATCTGTGATTACAGGCCTGTAAAAACAGATTCCAAGCCGTCCCTCCAATAAAGGCTATTGTATATACAGTAAAGGGTCCAGCCTGTCTCTCTGTTGAACTGAACGTGTCTGATGCTCTCTGTCTGTTTGGGCTCTGGACAATGTTACAGCAGTGATGTTCTACTGCGAGGACACTCGCCAGATATCTGCAAGGCACAGACACGCCCACTTCTTCCTCCTTTCTTCCTGTGTCGTCCTGATAGACAGTGCAGATAGTGCAATGGTAATAAATGATTGACTGATAGGCAGAGAAGATCAGTGCCACACTTGAAACTTGAAGCTATTTCCTCATGTCATTGTGCTTTCCTGTTTGACACACTGAACAGCACGCGTGTTTGTGCAATCTTTTCTCGTGTCAAGTTGTGTGAAACTCAGACTGTTGCTACATTGTTATGAATACTTGTCTTGTAGTGATGAAAGAGTTATTTAATCTCAAATAGAGACATTATGTGCTGCAAAAATTCACAAAGATCACAAGATTTTAGACAAGATCACCCATTCACACTTGCAAACCACTGAATGGAATCCACTTTACCAAGAACCATGGAGAAAGTGGGCAAATATTTGCACAAATAAGGTTTAAATAGGATGTCTTTAACCACAGAGGGTAGACCAGGACACAGCCAGTAGTCAGGGAACTTTACACTAATGACTTTTGCATGAAAAACTGTTTCCTCTGAAGCCAAAATAGTACTGTAAATAATAGCTTTAGGGAACCCCTGAATTTCT
Source organism: Lutjanus campechanus (assembly GCA_027495735.1). Taxonomy (NCBI): domain Eukaryota; kingdom Metazoa; phylum Chordata; class Actinopteri; order Lutjaniformes; family Lutjanidae; genus Lutjanus; species Lutjanus campechanus. Next base: position 23,889 of record JAJHUR010105113.1, read on the forward strand.
CCCATGGAATAAAAAAAACGTTTGTTTCAGGAAGAAATGGGGGCCTTAAAAAAATCTTTAGATTCTTTGACAAAGACCAGAGTTATGTGTTTCCACTTGGATGCTCGTAATCGTATTATAAACAAAACAAACAGCAACAGTGGCTTTCTGAAAATGTCCTGGTGATGCTTGACACAGATCTCTCCCTTCATATGTCTGATTATTCCCATTTACACTTGACAGTTTGACACATTAAAAACCTTACATCCATCTGGTAGCCTCTTTGCAGATGGCCAAACATATAAATCAGCATTATTCAACAACTGTCCATTTGTTCGGGGTCCAGATGTCTTTTAAGCACATATTAAGAGTCAGAGTGCAACCTTTCATCAAGCTTGGGAGATTAGTTTTTGCTCACTGCTCAGATAGATGCCCCAAACAGAAATAAAGCATTAAATCACTGGTAAGCTAAGGGACAAACATTGTTAGAGTTCTAAAAATGTTTCAAACTGAAGACATAGTCATGTTCTTGTGTAGGCTGATATGACTGATTATTCATCTGGAAAAAAAGGTTCTCATTTTGATGCACAAACAAACCCCAATTCCAACATTGTTTTCCCACATTGTGTAAAATGTAAATAAAAGCAGGATGCAATGATTTGTAAAAAACTTTTTGACCTATATTCAATCAATCACAGTGCAAAGATAAGATATTTAATGTTCAAACTGATTAATTTAATTGTTTTGTGTATATACAGAATATGAGAATATAACATAAATACATATTATATTCTGAATCATATTAAGAATTTGTTACATCACCTTTTGCTTTGATGACACTACGTAAGTGTTTTGGTAGAAGATGAAATTATTTCCAATTCTTGCTTGATATATAACTTAAGATGCTCAACAGTCCTTGATGCCCGGTGTCATATTTTGTGCTTTATGATGCACCACACATTTACAGTGTGAGACAGGTCTGGACTGCAGGCAGGTCAGTCTTGTACCTCTCTTTAACTCTTTATCTACAAAGCCACACTGTTGTAACATCAGAATGTGTCTTGGCATTGTATTGCTGTAATGAGCAGGGAGGTCTCTGAAAAAGATGTTGTCTGGATGTTGCTTCAAAACATGTATGTACCATTCAACATTAATGGGGCCTTCACAGATGTGACAGTTACCCATGATGCTATGGGTATTAGCACACCCCCATACCATCACAGACACTGGCTTTTGAAGTTATCGCTAGTCTGGATGGTCCTTTTCCTCTTTAGCCTGGAGGTCACGATGTCCATGATTTCAATTTATGAAATGTGGACACTTCAGACAACAGCACACTTTTCCACTTTCCATCAGTCCATCTCAGATGAGCTCAGGCCCAGAGAAGTCTGCAGCGTTTCTGAATGTTGTTGATAAATGGCTTTCAATTTCCATAGTGGCGTCTTAATTTGCATTTCATATTTGCATATAGCAACGTGCTATATTTGCTGACAACGGTTTTCCAAAGTGTTCCCGAGCTCACGTAGCATCCTTTATACAATTATGTGGGTTTTTATTGCAGTGCAGCCTGAGTCCAAGGTCACAGGTATTCAGTGTTGGATTCTGGCCTTGACCCTTTACGTACATGCAGAGATTTCTTCAGATTCTCTGAATCTTTTAATGATGCTATAGATTGTAAATCTCTAAATTCCTTGAAATTGAGTGTTGAAAAACTTTGTTCTTAAACTGCTGGCCTACAGTATATGCATGGTGGTGAACCTTGTCTCATCCATGCTTGTGAATGACTGAGCTGTTTGAACATAACCAATCATGATACTGTCACCTGTTACCAGTTAAACTGTTTAACTGTTGAATGTTTCAAACAGGTGGTAGCATTTCACAACTATCCCGTTTTTTTGTTGCTCCTGTCTCAACTGTTTTAATACATGAGAATGAGAATGAACAAATTGAGAATGAGTGTATATTTACAAAAACAAAAAAGTTCATTAGTTTGAATAAAACATTTCTTGTATTTGTACTTTACTCAATTGAATACAAGTCAAAAAGTATTTGCATTATTGCATTCTTTATTGCATTCTGTTTTTATTTATATTTGACAAAGCGTCCCAAGGATTCAATCTCACTGGTGAAGTGAGAGTGTTTAACTATTCCTGAGAGGAATGTCCACCACTCTGTAAACATCATCCACTGTCAGTTTGGTTAATCTTCCCACTCTCAAGCCAAATCTGAAGTTGAACTAATGCCTCTACATGCAGCTGACCCTCTGCTGTTTCCGGCTTACTGTACATGTGGTATTTAAAATGGGTCAGGCCAGAGTCACAAGAGTCGTCCTAAACAGATGGAGCATGTCAGAAAGTGAAAAATGTCTCTACTAGTGCCTTTAGGGAACTGAACTCTCCCATCCAAAAGACCAGGTCACAGAAAACCGTAAAAAACATTTCCATCCATCAGGCCAAGAGCTGCTGGATGACCAGTGTTTAACATCTCTGTTTGACTGTCGAGGTCCACAGAGAGACCAGCGTTCCAAGAAGCAGTAAAATAATTTCTCCATTGTGAAAAAAACACCTCAGTGACCTAGATAACATATTTGCAATGCTTGCTGCAGTTTCCCATCCCTTCCCCGTTCATCTGAGCTGAAAGTTGGCTTAAAGACAAACAGTGACTGTTCATAACTGCCACG
>JAJHUR010105116.1:981-14204 GCA_027495735.1 Lutjanus campechanus
CTTTCATTGATTTTCACTAAAACAATCCCTTGGCTATTATCATCTGTCATATTGACGGATTCAGATTATATTCACCAGGTTTTTGGGTTTTTTTTTAGCTACCACAAAGCGAAATAAAAAGGACCAAGCCAATTCAATTGTGGTAAATTTTCTGAAAGCAATGGAAAGCATTTATTTTCGTGTAAATAAATAAATAAACAAATAAATAAATAAATAAATGTTGTGATGCCCAACGTGCTAAATATGTGAGGAACGAAATCTCATAGGTAAAAATTTGATTTTTTTTTAAAGACAAATATATATGTATAGAATTTTTTGTTAATTATTTGATGTTTGATGCTTTACGGGGAACATTGAGTTTCTCTGATGTGGCTCAACAGTTTGCCTGAGATCAAGATTCATCGCCGGTTTCAGGAGAGACTCGGGTTCAGGTAAAGAGGAGCAGTGAAGAAGAAGAAGAAGAAGAAGAAGAAGAAGAAGCGCTGAAATATGCAGGAGCTTTGATGGCAGAGAGACAGAGACAAAGTGCCTGACATCAAGTCTCTCTCTCTCTCTCTCTCTCTCTCTCTCTCTCTCTCTCTCTCTCGTGACGTCACGTTGGTTTAAAACTCTCCTCGCGTGTGTCTGGTCGGTCCCCTCTCGTCGTCGTCCTCCTCCTCTTCCTCCCGCTCCTCCTCTTCCTCCTCCTCCTCCTCCTCTTCCTCACAGTCACCGAGCTGAACACCGGCCAATGCTTCACGCCACCCGTGCCCTGGGTGTCTGTCCCATGCGTTGGAAGCACAACAAAGTCAAGGGCTTCACCTGAGAGGCTCCAGAGGAGCGAGCGAGCGAGAAAAAGGGGGGAAAGGGGACAAATTGGTGCCAAATAGGCTACTTTTTTTTCTTTTCTATTTTTCAACGTTTTCCAGTCGGACGAGGAGCTCTGATTTCAGCGAAAATCTCAGCTCAGCTCGCACAGTTTTGTCACGGAGGTAGGTTGTCTAAACTTTTCAGAAATCGTGTTCAAATGACAAAAAAGCAACATAAACAGCTGTTTATGTTGGCTGCAAATGTTTTATATACTCTCCATAAAAGCAAAGTTATAAGAATGATTGGAAAAATAACCTATTATGATATAATATAGAGGAGCACAGCAACATCACTTTTTTTAATTCTTTAGTGGAGAAAAACGCCACTGATTATATAGTTATTAGGCATCAAACTGTCTGTAAGTCTTGATACAAGTATTAAAAATTATTTTAGAAGAAGTTAGACGAGGATACTGATGATATAAATAATATTTAGTTTAGTTTTTTATGGATAGAGTTGCCTTTCAGCACCACGGACAGCTCATATGCCTCCTGCTGCTGCTACTACAACTTTTATGGGGAAAAATCCACCCTAAAGCTACATTTAAATGGTGTCATGCTGCTGGTTTTGGTGTTTTATGGATATCTGAAAAGAAACCGTTTGTTTAGTTAAAAAAAAAAATCAGAGCATTTAAAGTTGAAAGTTGAGGTGTTTCAGTTAAATGAGTTTCAGATAAGAGTTGCTGTGATTTCAGCACCACGGACAGCTCATGTGCCGTCTTTTACTGGGCAAATCCACCCTAACACTGATTTTAAATTGTGCCATGCTGCTGGTTTTGGACGGTTTATGGACATCTGACAAGAAGTTGTTCGTTTAAGTTAATAAATCAGAGCTTTAAATGTTGAAATAATTGTGTTTGGCGGTTAACAAATAGGTTTTTTGTTTGTTTGTTTGTTCTAGACGTAGTTTCTGTGAATTCAGCACCACTGAGCGGTCCTCTGACTCCTGCTGCTGCCACTATAACTTCCACCGCAAAAACTGAATTTAAATAGCTATTTTGCCGGGGTTTTTTTCAAACCTTTGGAAAATCTATCAGACAGCTGTTTGTTTAAGCTTAAAAAAACTGAGCATTTATAGTTGGATTAATCATGTTTATCCCTTAACACAGTAAGTTTTGTTTGAGGTATTCCTTCCAAATGAGTCTTGCATGTCTTGTAATTTTCGATAAGTACAAAATCGAGTTGCTTCAGTATTTACTCACTATGGAGCACCCCCAAATTTGAGGATGAATGCACCACCCATCACTGCAGCTTGTTTCTCTGCTGTGCAACTCAGATCCACTAATTAAAGGTGAACTGTGCGGTAGATACTATAGAAATGACAAAAATCTGTTTTAGGGTGGATTTTCCTCGTGAATTTTGCACTTCAGTCTGAGCCCACAACTTTATCATTCTTATTTCAGTTTATCATACCGTATACTGTACTGTATGGTTTTTCCATATGAAGTTTTGAATTGGACACCTGTGTATTTCAGTGAGTAACAGAATGGGAACGTAGCACTCGCCATCAGCCAAATTCTGGTAAAATTTGAATGTGGGTGGCAGAATTCAGGCACAAATAACGATTCACTATTGTAAGTCCACAAATTAAAAGTGAGATGTGCAGTAGATGAAGAATTTTTAAAAATAGCAACTTACAACTGAGCTTACAACTGTTTGATTCTTATTTCAGTTTATTATACTGTAAAAGTATTGATAAATTAAGCTTCTTTCCTATGAAGTTTGGCATTGGGCTGTTGTGTATTTCAGTGAGTAACAGCATGGGAACTTAGCAGTTGTCAGACATATTCTGGTAAATATGGAAGTGGCTTGTAGAATAATTACTTCCTATCGAGATCCTGGTGAATTTTAACATCTATCACGTTTATCTGTCACTGGCAGGTAGATTTTAGAGTTAATTTCCCACCGTGTCAATTAGACTCGCTGTAGCAGGCCAGCTTGTTGGCAGGGCAAGCAAACATCCTGCTCATGTGTCACTGAGCTCATGTGTCACTCTGAGACTTTACAGACTCAGTTGGTGCTGTCATATGAAAACTTCGACTTTTAACCTCCTTAAATGGGACCAGTAGAGCTGTGATGATTGGTTGATTAAACAAGTCAAAAAACAAAATACTTTAAAAAGGAACCATTTAAATGAGGAAATATGAAACAAAAAATAAGAAAATGTGATAAATTGCACGAAATTATACATTAATGGTGCATTATATATGTGGTTTATTGGGAGCAGTGCTGGTTGTGCAGTCTGACAGCTGCAGGAAGGAAGGATCTGTGATTTTCAGTAATTTTTCAAGCAAAAGTGTCAAACATTTACTGGTTTCAGCTTCTTAAATGCAAGAATTTGCTGCTTTTCTTTGTCATTTATGGCAGTAAATGAAGACTCTTTGGGGTTTTGGACAGTTGGTTGGAGAAAATAAGCAATTTAAAGAAAATATGACAAGCATTTTTCACTTTTTTTTGACATTTTGTAGGCTAAATGATTAATTGATTACTGAAAATAATTGTCAGTTGCAGTGAATTAGCCTTCATACTATCATTAACAAACCGATCTACTTGCTCTGCTGCCTCCTGCAGGACAAAAGGACAACAGCGTGGAGACATGAACGAGTCACTGGTGGTGAACGACTCCTCTGCGAGCTCTCTGCCTGGAGAGGCCCTCCCGTGGATGGAGGCTGACTCTCCAGAGCACAACGGCAGCCTGGAGTTCTCCACCGCCCCGTTAGACTTTCCCATCAACCCGTGGGACATTATGCTCTGCATGTCGGGCACCGTCATCGCCTGCGAGAACGCCATAGTGGTAGCAATCATCTTCTACACGCCGACGCTAAGGACTCCCATGTTTGTGCTGATCGGGAGCCTGGCCACAGCGGACCTGCTGGCCGGCATGGGATTAATCCTGAACTTTGTGTTCCAGTACGTGATCTCCTCAGAGACCATCAGCCTTATAACTGTCGGCTTCCTGGTGGCGTCCTTCACCGCGTCCATCAGTAGCCTATTGGCCATCACGGTGGACCGTTACTTCTCCCTGTACAACGCTCTGACGTACTTCTCAGAGAAGACGCTGCAGTACGTCCACCTGATGCTGCTGGGGACCTGGGGAGTGTCTCTCTTCCTGGGCTTGCTGCCAGTGCTCGGCTGGAACTGCCTGGACGAGCCGGCGTCCTGCAGCATCGTGCGCCCTTTGACCCGGAGCAACGTCACACTCCTGGCCACCTCCTTCTTCGTCATCTTTGTGCTCATGCTCACCCTCTACTTCAAGATTTGCAAGATCGTGTGCCACCACGCCCACCAGATCGCCCTACAGCAGCACTTTTTCGCCACATCGCACTATGTGGCCACTAAGAAGGGAGTCTCCACTCTGGCCATCATATTGGGGACTTTCGGCGCCAGCTGGCTGCCCTTCGCCATCTACTGCTTGGTGGGCGAGAAGGAGTATCCATCAGTGTACACCTACGCTACACTGCTGCCCGCCACGTACAACTCCATGATCAACCCCATCATCTACGCCTACAGGAACGCAGAGATCCAGCGCTCCATCTACATGCTTCTCTGCGGCTGCTTTCAGGCCAACAAAGCCTACCGGTCCAGGTCGCCGAGCGAGGTCTGAAAAGGCGCCAGGGCTCTTTGTGTGCGTGTGAAAAGAAAGAGAGCAAAAACAGTCAGTGTGCTAGGCAGCCAACAGATTTCCATTTTAAAATGAGAAACCCAAAACTGGGAGACAAACTGTTCCCATTTAGAAATAGGGGAATAAAAAAACAGAAAACAACCGTTTCTCGTTTTTTGTTTTCATAACAAAAAATTGAAAACAAAAAACAAAAACAGAAAACAAACCTTTTCTTGTTTTTTGCTTAGAAAATGTACTTGGCAGTCGACAGTTTTGAGAAAACTAATATCAGGAAACAAGCCATTTACCGATTCCCATTAAGAAATGGAGAAATAAAAAACGGGAAATGACTGTTTTTCTGTTTTTATCATTAAAAAAAATGGAAAACAAAAATTGAAAATGAGCCATTTCTGTTTTGTTTGTTTTTTTTGTTTAGGGAGTGTATTTGGCAGTGAACAGATTTTCGTTTTAAGATGAGAAAACCAAAATCAAGAAATGAGCTGCTTACCAATTCCCATTAGAAATAGGGAAATAAAAAATGGAAAACCAACAGTTTTTGTTTTTTCAATTTGATAATGATAAACAGAAAATGACAAAACAACCTGGTATCTGTTTTTCTTGGATGTGCTTCTAATTGGAAATCCAGAATTAAAACCGGCTACATGTGTTGGCTCAAAAAAAATAATGGGTTCCCTACTAACACAAAGTTGTTGCAGGAACGTAGTTGCATTGTAGCAACCTAACAAGTGAGTGTCATCACCAGCACGTTATTTTAAACGTCGTCGGTATGTTGTCGTGACGTTTCCACCACTTCTTGGAGATGTTGTGACCTTTTAGCAACGTTGCAGCAATGTCATCAAATAAAATACAGAAAACGTCATTCAGAGGACGTACCATAGAATATGTAACTAATGGTAACGTAACAGTGATGTTATAGTAACATTGTTACATCACAATCGATATGTCACAACTGTGATGTTGTAGGCACATACTGTGTATGTAGGGTTGTTTTTTTTTCTACATTTTTTGTTTTCCTATTTCTAAATGGGAATCAGTTAACAACTTGTTGCCCAATTTTGGTTTTCTCATTTTAAAAACGGAAATCCGTTGGCTGCCAATCACACTGACCAAAAACCATCCTGTGACCATTAACAGTCTGCTTAACAACTGACAGTGAACGCTTTACAAACACAACGGTGGGGGTGTGATGCTAGAAACGTGTCTCTCATGCATACTGTATCTGCACTTTACTATGTCTCAAACACAAGTTAGGATGAGATGTTTGGAAACGCTGTGAACAAGAAACTTCTGTGAAAAAGACAAAACAAACCTGTGAATGTACTTAAATGAGAAAAAGGAATGGAAAATCTTGCACTTTAGTATGTTTGGTTTTTTTTTTGTTTTATTTTGAAATGCCAAAGCAGTATTGTATAGCCCTTATTGTGTTTGGACTTGTGAGTAAACTTGTGCCATTTTTCTATTTTGTATGGTTATTGTCTTTGATGTACATTTTCTACAAGAGGAAAAATAAAGGAATAAAAAATACAGCTGTGGCTCTGTCACGTGTCTTTACTGTAGCACAAGTCATGGCGCCACACCTGACTTGTTTTCGTGTTTTCTTTTCTTTTCTTTTTTTTCCCGTCCTCCTCACCTCCTTCCAGCCTCTTCCTCCGGAGCACAGGTGGGTCTGTTTGAAGAGACTAATGGCACATTGAAAAAGCAAGTACCTTGCCCCGGAAAATAGCTTCAATTTACACCCAGACACATTTGACACTGTTTGCTCAGCCTGTGCGTGCTCTGTGTGTGTGTGTGTGAGAGAGAGAGAAAGAGACAGATATATAGAACGTGTGAAAACATGTGCCATGTGGTCAAGTGTGCTTTGCAGTTTTGTTTACCTCCCTCACATTTTATCTTTAACTATCTATATAACTACTCAATAACCTTGGTATATGGTTGCTATGATGATATGACATGATGCACTCGTGCACGACATGCGAAAGATTGTTTGGACTGTCTCCTTATCTCACTTTGTCTCAACAACCTCTCCAACAGAGTTCAGGGAGTATAACAGCCGCAGGCACGTGTAGGTGTGTGTTACAGGGTGAGAAGATAATAAGTCTGTCTGCTCTCGCTGTCAGCTGACTCTAAATGAACCTGGCAGCCTCAAACACAGCCACAAACACAGCAGTTTATATCTGCCGGGCTGTTTAGACAGGTAGTGTTCGAGGGCATCAGAGCAGCAGACAGGAGCGAGGAGACGGGCGGAGATCAGGAGACCTGTGGGAGTGTTGGGATATATGGACAGATATCCTCTCTCTTTGTAAACTGACATCAGAGCACCATGCTGAGACTGGGCTGCACGAGCAAGGATTAAATTCAAACATCTCTTTAAATCTGTTTTCTTAAGATGCACTGAGAAAAATAATCAAGTTTCTCACTGAAAGTTCACTCAGTTTTATGAAGGGTTGCCAACTTCAGTGAGTTCCTGCATTCTGGTGAATTGTTATGCTCCTGTTCGTATTTTTTTGTCCATCACTTTCAAAGTCCTCTGCTACTCTCAACATGAATGTGAAGAAAATAAAGCGTCAGTTAGAGTAAAGCACAACTGCATCAGTTTCATTGAGGATTCACTGCACAGTTTGTCTTGTACTCACTCCTGTACAGGTGGACTTAAACCAAAGGTGTTTGTCGGCATTAAAGCGAAAAATAACAAAACAAAACAAATCGTGTCTGAGTCTCCGTAACCAGGGCAACAATGACATTGAGTGGCAGTCAACTTATCTGTCATTCTAATTTAATATTTCTCCATTATGCCTCATGAAACAATTTGATTTTATTGTTTTTTCATGTCATTCCAAGTTTTAGCTGCAAACAATGCCACGTTTGTTAAGGAAGTCAAAGCAGGTGAACGCTAATGCTTTCCCATCCTCATTTGTACTTACTATGTTTTTTTTTCTGTGCAACAGAGCTCTGTTTGATTTTAGATCAGGTTTAGCTAAACTCTGATTAGAACTAATCTTAGATTAAATTAATCTTTGTTGGTGCAACCCAGTCTAGTATTCAATAAATGCTTTATTTTCAGAGTATGAAATTATATAAATTATTTGCCAGGTAAAATGTTACTTGATTGTTGGATTTTGAAAGTGAACAAGATTCATATGTTTTCAATAGGCGACAATGTTTTGACATGTTGCTTTAGGAAAAGCTGTGGTAGACCAGCTATTTTTGGCATCGCTGGGCAAAAAATAAACCTTTCAGTATATTGTAATTCAAGTGGTCTGAAAGAAAACTAGACTTCTGCTCCTCTTGGCTCTGTTTTCAGGCTTTAGAAAATGCAGCCTGTGAAGGGAGACTTTGGCCAATCACAGGTCATTTTTGGCTGTTCGATAAATGCAAAATTGTGCACGTGTTTCTTCAGATTGTGAAAGCCTGATTCAGTGGTGGAAAATCCTGCAGAGAGAGATTTCGCAGTGCAACCAACTCCTTCTGTTTCTCTCAGAGCTTATGGGCTTGGTGGGAGGGGCTTAGTGGAGTGACAGCAGAGAGGCAGCATTGTGTATCTTCAATTGTTGCCTGCTGCAGCCTTGATGATAAAATGAATGATGGCTGAATTCCATTTCATTTCCAGGATTCTGCTTTTGTTGATGTTGACTCACCGTCATGACTCACTGGGATGCTTGAATGTAACGGAGCCATCGTAAATGTTGTTCGCAACACGTGCACTTTTCCTCAAAGCGTCTGCAGTGACAGAGACTTTCAAACACGACTTTAAATCAGTTTGAAAAAGAAACAACAGAAACAGTCCTTCATGGAGCCATTAAAGACTCCCTACATGGCCACAGTGGAAAAGTTTTCTTGAACGTTCTTTATCAGTCGTCCTTGTGATTTCCTCTCCCTTGCAAACTGTCTAACATTTCGCTGTAATTCTGTCCTCACACGATACTCTGCATTACCTCTGAGTCATGTTCATAGTTTGCATTGTGCAGCTTTAACCTACAGTGTACACTGACAATGTCACGGCTTCATTAGTATGTTTATTGGACAGAGATAAGAAATACATTTTTTTTTTTAAATTGAATGTATTGCAAATTGATAAACTCGAGGCTATAATTAATTAAAATCAGAATGAGAATAAGTCAAGACTTTATTGGCTATTTGTAAAACAGTATATACGTACGTTCTGTTTACATACATTCACTGACATCTTTAGAAGTAAAGGTTCCAAAATGGTTCTTCCTGAAGGGCTGAGATGAGGTTCTTCTTCTTGCTTTTAAAGAACCTTTTTTTTTTCAAAGAAATGGTTTGTCAAGGGTTCTTTGTCAGTCAAACAGTTCCATTAAGAACTGTCTTTGGGGAACTCTTCTGTCAAAGGATCATTAAGGGTTCTTTGTGCCATAATGTTAAAGGGTTTTTGATAGAACCCCCCTGGGTGGGTTCTTGTTAGCACCCTTCAAAGGTGGAAAGGTCCTGGATACAACCACCAAAGAGGGTTTTGCAGGGAACTGTTACATATACAACACGTTTGGGTTTTGGATGAAACCCTAGGAATATCAAAGGGTTCTCGGTAGAACCACCAGGGTGGGTTGTATATGAAACCCTTGGACTATAAAAAGGTTCTCAATAGAAACCTTGGCTGGGTTCTAGATGAAACTGTTCTTGCTAGAAACCGTGGGTGGGTTGTAGATGAATCCCCTTGGAATCTAAAAGGTTTCTCAGTAGAACGCCCAGGTGGGTTTTAGATAAACTCTTGGAAAAGAAAGGGTTCGAAGTAGAACCCCCAAGGTGGGGTCTAGATGAAACCTGTGGCATATGAAATTGTTCTTGATAGAACCTCCTGGGTGGGTTCTAGATTAAACACATTATTCTTTGTCAGACTAACGTTCCATTACATATACAGCACATTTGGGTTCTAGACGAAACCCTTGGAATATAAAAGGGTTCTCATCAGAACCCCCTGGGTGGGTTTCAGATGAAACCCTTGGCATAAAGAAGAGTTGATATGACCCGCTGGGTGGGTTCTTGTAAACATCCCTCGAAGGTGGAAAGATTCTGGCTACAACTCTGAGACAGGGTTCAGTGTGGAACCATTACACCTTAAAGGGATCTCTGTAGAACCTCTCATAGGTGGTTCTGAATTAATCCTTTTTGTTGGGTTTTAAGTAGAACTTTCTGAAGGGGTTCCAAGTGGATCCCTTGTAAAAGGCTCTACCAGGAACCAAAAAAGGGTTCTTTTGTGGGGACAAGCTGAAGAACCCTTTATGGTTCTAGTTATCATCTTTATTTCTAAGAGTGTATGAATCAGTGGTGATGTCGACAAGTAAATGTAGAATATAATGAACAGACAAAATTAATGAAGATATGTTTCGAAATGTTTCTTGGATTGCAACAAACGTTCTGTGTTCTGTGTTCTTATGCACCTTTGGACCAGATTTATGTTCAGAATACCACAACACAAAAGCACCTTTTCAGAGGCTGATGACGCAGGACCTCCTTGTTATTTCCTGTTAGCGGTGACAGGCGTGTGCTCTTCACGTGGGCTCTTTTCACGATGGCTGAAATTGATTTTTTTCCCTCTTTTCGGATAGCTCCCGTTATGTCTCTGTTTGACAGTTTGATCCCACTTACATCTTAGCAACAGCTTTCACACAACAGTAAAACAGGGGTCAGTGCACTTGCTCCTCGTGTGGACTATCAACAGTTATAATCTCCAGTGCAAAAGCTGTGAAGCCCTCAGTCGGTTTCAGGCTCATCACAAATTGGGGGAAAGGTGAGGGATGCTGGAAGCCACTAATGGACGGTACACTGAGGCCTGGGTGCTGTGAGAGAGAGAGCGGGACGTGTTTGTTCACCTTGTTTCTGTCTCCGCCTCAACAGATGTTGCTTTTCTCTCACCAGAGCAGAAAACCACCTGTTTGTACACAGGGTTCACACAGTTAACTCGCAATACAGTAAAGTGTCACACTGCTTAAAGTAGACTGGTGAGGATTATTGAATTAACTCATTTGTGGACAACCTACAAAACTAGTATGTCCCTGCAATGTTGTTGCAATATTGTGATGTAACATTACTGTAACATTACACTTAAAACGTTACATTGCAACTTTGCTACTGCAACATTACACTTGAAACCTTAAGTTGTGGCAACATCACACTTAAAACGATATGTTGCAGCAATGTTACTGCAACATTAAGCTTAAAACATTACATTGTAGCAAATTTACACCTAAAACATTACGTTGCAACATCTTTACAGCAACATTACACTTAGAATGTTACATTGCAACATTGCTACTGCAACATTACACTTAAAACGTTACATTGCAACATTGCTACTGCAACATTACACTTGAAACCTTAAGTTGTGGCAACATCACACTTAAAATGTTACATTGTAGCAACATTACACTTAAAAAGTTATGTTGCAGCAATGTTACTGCAACATTAAGCTTAAAACATTACATTGTAGCAAATTTACACCTAAAACATTACGTTGCAACATCTTTACTGCAACATTACACTTAGAACGTTACATTGCAGTGATGTTGCTGCAACAATACGTTTAAAACGTTACATTGCAGCAACTTTACTGCAACATCACACTTAAAATGTTATGTTGCAGCAACATTACACTTAAAACGTTATGTTGCAGCAACGTTACACTTAATATGTCACATTGCAGCAACTTTGCTGCAACATCACACTTAAAATGTTATGTTGCAGCAATGTTACTGCAACATTACATTAGTAGCAAATTTACACCTAAAATATTACAGTGCAACATCTTTGCTGCAACATTATAGTTAAAATGCTACACTGCAGCAATGTTACAGCAACAAGCCTGTCTTAGTAAGGACACTGCCCTCAGTTTTGAAAGTGACGTTGCCACGACATCACCAAAAAGTGGTGAAAACGCTGGGACAACATACCAGCAACATTTAAAATAACATGCTAGTGTAACAGCTGAGGCCTCTTCATAGACTCTTGTCCAGTGACACCTTGTCTCATGGTCACACAGTTGTTACACTACAGAACCAACCTTTGAGTGGAAAAACATGGATGAACCCTAGTTCTTACTGCACCACTGTGACCACAGACTTATCATACATAACTTTATGAGCCAGCTTTGGATATTTTAGGTTTGGTTGTGATTTAACTTTGGCTTGTACAGTTATGGCCATATACTGTACAATGTGTGCTTTCAACCAAAATATTCTTGATCCTCAAAGATCATTCTTCACCTTTAGCTGCTAAATGTTCCACTATATTCGCCAGGTAGTTGGTAGTGTGCAGTGGAGATTTAGAGCATCATAACTGATAGCTCCCTGCTGTAGTGACAGATAGGAATGGTGAAGTGGAACTGTTGAGAACCGGTTCCAAATTGTCTGATCCATCAGAATTGTATGTCTCCAAGCTTATTATTTCCTTTTATCAATGCCAGCGTGTCTTTTCATAGTTGTGCAGTGCAAAACAATGGCTTCGAGCTCATGCATCTATGCTGCTGGAAACAACAAGACAAAGCAACAAGACAACAAGAAGGAGAGGACAGAGAGGAAGAAACAGTCCAAAGCACGTCTTCATTTCACAAATTAAGACGACAACAGTGCTAGTTGTAATGTCAAATGATAAAATGATCATTCTTGCTGAAATCTGACTCACAGGATGTAGACTTTGGGTATAAGTGTGCCATTGTTTCAGGGGGCATCCGCTATCTGCATTTTTAAGTGCCTGTCGCCACAACAACAAACAACAACAACCTCCATTTTCCAACCTACACACTGAAAATGCAAATTCAGCACCTGGTTAACTGTATGAACATAAACACACTAGCAGCATTTACCTTTTCTTTGGCAGGGATTTAGCTACTTAAATGACAGGGCTCGCCTCCGCACTCCACAAATGTTCCACCAAAACAAGTTCCCCACCAACACTACTTTGCAGGGGCACCCTTGCTGTCCTGGGCTTTGCACCACCCAAGATGATTTGGATTGATTTGAAGAAATACAGATCAGACCAAACCTTTCTCCAGCGATGAGCACTGTACTGGCTATGCGTGACTAACAATATGCTGAAACATCTTTCTGTGCAACACTGGCTGAATTTCCTGGAATATAATGTATTTGACACTGAACACTTGAGTGCCACTGCTTCCGAACTGAGTAACACATCCATTATAGAGGGTAAATATCCTTTATTATAATAACAGCAGCACCACACAGACGTGCTGAGCAGATTTTTTTCTTTGACTAAGAGAACCTAAATGAAAATGAATGCTGTTCAAATATTCTGTCATCATTTTAGATGATGACAGACTGTTGCTACAGCTAGCTCTGTTAGCTCTCAGGCTACAGCCAGCTCTAGTAAAACTGATCAGAAATCAGTAAGGGAACTGATAAAGAATCGGATCCATAAGCAAAATTAATAATGGTGCTTGTGTCAATAAAATCAATTCCTACTATTATCTGTGGCAGATTTTGCAAAACTAAAACAATGAGCTGACTGTCCACTTGAACTCAAGAGAGAACTGATTTGATTCTGGAGGTCAAAGGTCAAGGTCACGGTGTCATGGCCATGGTTGTGCCATCAGTTATTTTCTGTGTTGTTTTTTTCCCCTGTGCTGTGTTTTCTCTTTTCTCTCTTGTGTTTCTGGTCTGTCTCTCTTGCCCCGTTTACACGTACACGGTTATTTTTAGAAACGGAGAAATATTCCTTC
This sequence comes from Lutjanus campechanus, assembly GCA_027495735.1. Classification (NCBI taxonomy): domain Eukaryota; kingdom Metazoa; phylum Chordata; class Actinopteri; order Lutjaniformes; family Lutjanidae; genus Lutjanus; species Lutjanus campechanus. Next base: position 14,141 of record JAJHUR010105116.1, read on the forward strand.
GTTTGCACCCTTCGTTTACACGCAAACGGAGAATTCGCCTCTGAAAACGATGCTTTTTAAAAAC
>JAJHUR010105118.1:2846-13630 GCA_027495735.1 Lutjanus campechanus
CTCTCTCTCTGTTTGTTTCTTCTTCACTGAACATCCATGACGGCTCCAGATCCAGATGTTTCTGCTGGGAGGTCTGCTCTGCTCAACCTCTGGGATCAAATGATTAACAGACACCACAGGGCGTCCTCATGCTAATAAAACTTCCTACTGAATAAACACAGTCCTCAGGCTGATCTGCTCTGACAGCGGGACAGATGTTTGCAGTTTGCAGCTGTACAGACGGATTTCCTCGACAGTCAGCAGGACAAACTTACATCAACACAGACGTAGTTTTGATACATTTTATTTTCTCCTCATTTCTAATCAAATCAGCTCTTTAAATTCATTACTGTCAGTCAGCTAACAGCGGTCTGCAGGCTCTTTAAAGTTCCCAGCATCCTTTGGGAACCAGAGAAGCGTAACGAGATGATTACCGCAGGACTCCTGACCCTGACAGGTCAGAGGTCAAACTAACTGTTGGTGTAACATTACAGTCGCCTCGGGCTCCAGTTTACCTCCGTGACACGAGCTGATGAATCCAAACACCTGCAGAGTCACATTTCACAGCACTGAACCCCCCCAGAGGCCAACAGGAGGTCGGCAGCACGAGGGGGGGAAATTAATTAGAAACATCTGGAACTTCTTTGAAATTACCACAAAATTTACTGATCCGATCTCTGGAATATATGAAGAAATTTGGGGGTAAAAGTTGTGGTAATTTGGAGAAACTTCAAATATGTTACCAGCTTATTACCACCTGCTTACCCTGAAAATATGAGTACATTGTGGGGTAATTTTAAATATGTTACTAGCAAATTAGCATCTACTTTTTATTTATAATTTCGTCGTATTATTAATTATATTAGCAGCTATTTTCCACCTACTTATTATGAAATTTGGGGTGAATGTTGGGGTAATTTCAGGGTATTTTCATTTTTTTACAAGCTAATCACCACCTTCTGTGAAATTTGGGACTTGTAAAATAAAGTGTTGCCTCTTGGTTCACTTTTTAATCCGACGTACTGTACCGGCTGTAACGTTCATGTCCTTGTTTTAACTCTTTCTTGGTTTGCATGACTGGTTACTGAGTAAAGAGGAAGATTTAATTTGCATTAATGATCTTAAAAAGTCTTGAATTGAACTTGTTGAAACAGAAATCCTGCATGTTACTACAAAACAAAAGCATGTAGAAATAAATAAAAAGAACATTTTTGAAAGTTGACTCCATGTGAGGTCATTAAAGCCTCTGAAGTTCACTTCCTGTTGAACGTGGCAGTAAAATGTCGTTTCCTGTTTGGTGTGAAGGGTTAACTGTGAGAGAAGCGTCGCTCTGATCCACACCGAGAGTTTTTTATCACAGAGGATCCAGAAGAAGCCTCCGGCTGCGACTTTCATCTGCTGCTCCTCTTAATTAATCACAGAGTTCAGCTTCCTCCAGGCTTTTTAATTAATCACCTTCTCGGGGAAACATTCATTACGTCCACCTGACAGACGAGGAAAGTGGAGGACATTTGTCAGACTGCAGAACCTCAGACGGCCCACAGATTTACACAATTTATTAATTCTCTTCATTTATAACATCACACGAGAAAATATCCCCTTCATGTCTGAAACAAACCAGCGTCTGCTGCTTTGGGACAAAAGTCAACAATAGTCAGGTGACCTTCATCGTGATTGAAACTATTAAATTTGTTATTTTCCCTGAAAATGTTTTAAATTTTGCATCCAAAGCTCAGGAAGACTCAAGAAGACGAGTCCCCGTCAAGATTTAGAGGAAAAGGCACCGAGCCAAAGACGTACGATGCACATTTTAGTCGTCAAAATATTATAAAACTTTTTTTATTTGGTGTTCAGGCTACACATTTTACAGCTGAGACGACTGAGCCCAACTGAAACCGATTTGCTATAAACTTTATAAAGTTTTGCCGACCTATAATCTTTAGTTGAGATAATTAACTTTTCTTCTTTAGATAAACTTGAAGTTTTAAAAACTCAAAATTTCAGATATTTGGTCACAGTGAGCTGTGAACTCTATTTGTCTTTATTTTGGTGCTTGAAGATTAAATTGTTTTAACTGAAAATATTAAAATTTTGACCATCATCATCACTTTCACTTCAATGCATTTATTTTATTTCAATGATTTTTTAAAAACATACAACTTTTGGAGGTTTTAAAACTCAAAGAACTGAGTTGATCCAAAGCAGAAAAGTTAATTATCTCAACAAAAGATCAGTAGTTAGTAAAACTTTTTCTTAACTTGCTTTGAAAGTTTGAGTTTTCTCAACTTGTTTGTTTTTACAGTGCAGACCTGCAACAATGATAAAAGGGAAATTAAAATGTTTTTAAATAAGATATATGAGACACAAACCAGAGTCTCTTGTGTCAAAGTTTCTTATCTTCAGACACAAACATGAACAAATTAATACATGAAGACAAAACGTGACTTTCAGAGACTTTTCCCACAATAGTTCTCGTTCTTTATTAGTTTTTCATTTGTGTCTCGACATGAAAAACACACTCGACTCTGTAACAGAAGACGCTTCAGTCACGTTTGGTTTGGCAAAGAAAATCCCCAAAAAACAGACTGTGTGCGCGCACGCGCTTTTGTGTGTGTGTGTGTGTGCATGCGTGATGTGTGTGTGTGTGTGTGTGTGCGTGTGTGATGTCTTATTGGCCGACAGCCGTCTTCACATTCCAGACTGATGGAGGCAGGAAGCAGAGTGACGTCTCCCATCAGATAAAACCACCTGCAGACACACGGCGCTCAGACCGGACAAACTTAATTCTGATGTGTTTCATACGTGCAGCGCTGAGGTCACATGACCTTCAGTCCAATGAAGCAGACGGCGCTGAAAAAAATCTATGTGGCGAAAGTTCACTTTCTCAAGAAATGTTGAAAAATTCACTTTTTTTTGTTTCTTAGAAGCCTCGAAGGAAAAGTTCAGCACCTCAGGACAGATATTTATTTCCAGAGGTGGGAAGTAACTGAGTACAAATACTTTGTTACTGTACTTAAGTATTTATTTTTCTGACAACTTCTACATTTACTCACTTTTTACTCCCTCGTAAAAAAAAAAATGTAAGAGGAGACAAACACGACGAAACAAGATGAAACAAAATGAAAATGCTGTCGAAGATGAAAACGACGTAACAAGACGTAACAAGACGTAACAAGACGACGGTGACATTATCAGTGAAATTAAATAAATTAATAACAAGACAAAAATGATGTAACAGAAAACAGGATGAAAATGACATAAAAGAAGTAACAAGACAAAATGACGTACAAGAAACAGTAAAACAAAAACGATAAAAATGAAACAAACGAGATAAAACATGTTAGTTAACGAGCTTCACTGGTTCTGATGTTCTGTTACCTCGCTGTGTCCAGTCTTTATGCTAAGCTAAGCTAACCATGGAAAGCCTAAAGCAAAGGACCAGTGTGTAGGATTTAGCGGCATCTAGTGGTGAGCTCGCAGAAAGCAAACACCTCACCTCACCCCTTCCAAACCTGCAGGAGAACCTACAGAGGAGGTGAAGCTCACAAAAACAGTGAAAGGCCGCGTCTAGAACCAGTGTTCATTTCTGCCATTAAATCCCTTTAAATGTGACACAGTGGAGCTTAAACAACACGGAGTCAGCTGAGCTTTTAAAACTTTTACTGAGATCTACATAAAAACTGCTCATCATGTTTCTGGTGTCAGAGTCCGGGACCGTCTGAACACACAGCTGTTCCCTGCTTCTGTCTTTTCATTTGTTTTGGCCTCGATTGTCTGTTTCTGTTTAAACTTTCACGCAAATCTGAGAGAAACGAATCGACAGATTTAATTTTGAGTGGATGTGATCTGCCGTGACCGACGACTGAGGTCTGCAGAGCGGTTAAAGAAACAAAGTGACTGGACAGTAAAGTCTGAGCGAAGCAGTGAGGAGTTCAGTTCGGATAAAGAGATGAAGTCTGAAGTCTTTCATGTCTAAGTCCTGCTGTTACAGGTCAGATCTGCAGTCTGTCCTCTGACCTTACATGGACCTGATCATTAGTCCTCTTCAGACCTTAAACCTCCTGAAATCAGATCATTTAATATGAAGCAGACACACAGAGAGCGAGTCCGACGCTGGACGGACACAACCTGTGGACGTTTTTGTCTTCTGATGGAGAAAACGTGGTGCAGTCAGTGCAAAGACAGAACAGGTGATCGTCCCCTCAACACATCACTGTAAACATTATGATGAACACCTGTGTACAGTGCACCACTGCCACCTACTGGCCATTCTTGGTATTGCTGGTTGAACACTAACCTCTATAGGCTACTGGACTGATAAGGAACACTGATATTTTTGTTATTATTATGAATATAATTATTTAAACATTTGAACATGATGGTTGGACACTAATAAACTGTCCAGTGTGAAGCAGCTACTTTAATATAACAGAACTTTATTGGAAACATTCATCAGTACGTCAGGATTTCTCTTGAGAATTTATTCTGTTTTTTGTCCCCGCAGTGAAATGAAACATCCGCCCTCGCGTCCGTGGAATCTGAGCCGGTGGAACGTTCTCCTGCTGTCATTTTGTCACCGCTGAGAGAACATTTGTCTGAAGAAAATCTCCTCCTCCCCGAGGAAAGACAAACTGCGGAGAAGTGCAGCGATTATTTCATCCTTCAACCAGAAGAATGAAATGGATTATTCCTGCTCTGAGTCTTATCTGCTGATAAATGATGATAAATGGTGAATACTTGTGCTGTGAGGCAGCGCAAAGAGTTCATGGGAAATATTCCAATTATTCTTTTTCCACTCAGACATGATGGATTACTGGGCCGGGAACAAATTAATCAACTAACAGATAAAATGTGCTCCGTGTGCGCGAGCGCGGCAGAGACGTCTGAAGAATTCTTCTTTTTTTGTGGTTTACAAGTGAAATCTGTGTTTTCTGTGATTGGTCATCTGATGGTGCAGGTTGTTCTGCAGATCATTTTTCACGTCACGTCTTAAAGCAGCAGTGCAGACGAGTTCACATGATGCTGATTCAGCAGCCTGTCCTCAGCAGAAAAATGTGCATGTTGGTCAGAGGTGCAAGCAGCTGATTCTGACCGATGTGTCCGTTTATAGCCAAGCGACGCCCCCTCGTGGACTCAGTAAGTATGACAGGAGAAGGATTCAGACCAGTCGTGATGTGCTTTACATCAACCACCTACTGTGTGATTGGTTTGCAAGAAGTATGGTGGAGGACATTCGTAATGAACACATGTCAACAGTCTGTAATCGACCCTCCCAAAGTCGCACATCTTCTTCTTCTGAGAACAAGAAGAATAACAAGGTAAAACATGTAAGACAAAGTAACAAGACAAAAATGACGAAACAGACGTCATCTAGCTCCATCATCAGGCCAACATGTCAAAGCTCTACTTTGTGTTTAGTGCTAATTAGCAAATGTTAGCATGCTAACATGCTAAACTGTGATAATGAACATGGTGAAGGAGGCCGTACACAGCTGTGTTTTGGGCTAAATGCTAATGTCAACATGCAAACATGCTGAACACGACTGCCTCCTGTTTTATAAAGTGACGATGCAGCCAGGTGCACCTGATGTCTAAAATCACACGCTGCCGCAGCGTTACAGCAGCGCACAGAAATGACAGAGACGAGCTTTCGTATCAGCAGTATTGTGCGATTTCTGTGTGAAAAGGGCTTCAGATCGCCCCCTAGTGTGCAGCAAACGCAGTAAAGGGAAGAGTGAGTAAAGATGCAGTTCAGAAGAATCTCTGTGGTTTGTAAAAACACTTTTTAGACGTCTTCATTCCCCAACAAACAAACGACCTAAAAAGATTTAATAAGCAGATTCAGAGCTGATAAAATATTCTCAAATCTAATCAATCATCAGCTGATCTATCACTTAAATTTGTCCATGATGTTGGTGTTGAGACAAAATAACTTAACAAAGAGAGAGAAACATTCAGGGAAACAGACAGAAAATAATGACAGAAATCTCTGAGGGTTTCTTTTTTTTCTTCAGGAAACTCTTAGAAAACCAACAGAGAGTCTTTTTAATAGAATAAAAACCTCAAACAGTCTCAGAGCCACAGAGAAGCTTTGATGTTTGGTTATAAACTCGTTTTATAAACTCTTTTTAGTGACTTTACAGAAGAAACACGCAGTGACTTTTAAATTCAGCCCTCTTTAATAACAACACTTGGAATCTGATCCGGTTTGGTTTGAATGAACAAACTCTGCAGACTTTGTTTCGCTCCTGTACTTTTACAGCACTGTTGATTTAAGAGGAGCCTCTGTATGGTGGCCTGTGAGGACAAAACACTCGCAACATAACAACTAAAACATGAAGTGCAGCAAATATTAAAACTGAAACTAAAACCTAAAACAGAAATGTGTCGAACAAAACTGCAAAAAACGAGTGTAAACCAGAAACAACAGCAAATAATTTAACATAAATATAAGAATGCAGTTATTTTTTATTTTAGTGACGAACAAAACACAAATATCTACATGCACGGGTCAAAAAACTTCATAACTATTTGAGCCTGATTTTGGTTAAATGTTAATAATATACAGACACACAAGACACAACACTGATTTCTTGTTTTTCACATCCGTTTGGCACCAACAAAGATTCATTTAAACTAAGATTAGACTTTAGACTTTAGCAAAATCAGGTTTAAACTGAGTAAATTCAGATTTTAAATTAAGCAGAGCTCTGTTGCACAATTTAAAAAATAAAAATCTTTGTTTGGTAAATCATAGTTAATAGATGTAAAGATAGAAAGATAGATGTAACCTGAACTGTACATTTACTGCCACACTGACGATGTTACAGTTATGACAGTGTGCTTCAATAAAGTCCAATAAAACATTGTTATCAAATTAAAACTAAACCGAGGTTTAAAAACAGGATTAAATATAATCTTTCTTCATTTTTAGTTTGTTTAAAAGTTTGGTACAACACAAATTAAAGTGAAACCGTGATTTAATTCGGGTTAAAATGAACGAATGAATCAAAAATTAGTTGTAACAACCCAGTATGAAATTAAAGACCATTTAAAAGTGTTTTCTCATCTGCTGCGTTAAACTTCATATTTAGAGAAATGTGTTCAGTAGAAGAAAATGTGACAAATTCACCGTGTGATAATAATAAAGTGACAAAAGAAGACATTATAATTGCAGACACAGAAAAGCTCAGACAGCTCTGAGTTTCTCCTCTGCAGCAGCTTCCAGCCTCCACAGAACATCCTCAAATAAAGAGACACGATTTCTGAGGAGAAATCAATACAAAGAATCACATGAATAATAACGAGCTGAATGCTCGTTAGTGAGGCTTCTCTGATTCACTCTGCATCCAAAACACGGCTAATAACTCTGTGGATCAAACCACCAAACATCAGTCAGCGCAGGAATCCATTAAGACGGGTTTTAATTAGTCCCAACTTATCCTGCTTTAATTCCTGGAAGACTGAGCCGTGACTCCGGCTCCAGACAAAGTCAATCGATCAGGAGCTGTGATTAAATCCATTTTAAACAGGTCGGGTCTCGGATCCACGGGTCAATTAAACCTCTTCATCTTCTTTCCAGACGAGGCCTCGAGGAGGAGCGAGTATAAAAAGACTTTTTATATGATCCACAGCAGCGTTTTTACAGGAACGTCCTCAAAAAGGACGAGGTTACAAGTGAATAAAACTGCCCTTCAACTATACAGAAACAAGGCTGATGTACGAACATGACGTTTGGTTGTAAAAGGGACGGGAATTATTTGCAGAATTTGCAGAACAGTTGCCTTGATTGGACAAAATTGCAACACGTCGTGCAGAAGTCACAGGGATCGGCTGAATTTGCGTTAACTGTTGTGATTGCAACATTGCAACAATGTTTTATAGCTACACTGTATTTTGTGTTTCACATTATCAACTTTGCAGCGGGTGTTGTCTGTGTCGACTTTTGAACACTTGAGATTGTTTCCTGCTCGCTATCGTCCTGATTCACCGACTCTGCTCTGTAACTTAGCCAGCTGCTGCTGCTCGGGACAAAATTTGTTACCCCACCCTACATATCACGATGTTCAGGTGTGTGACGTACATACGATATGCCAACGTTTGCCAACGTTTCACAGATTTGAAACTCACCTGTGCAGCAAAAGAGCAAAAGCTTAAATGTCCCCAGTTCAGTCTCTGCATTAGAATAGATGTGGAACGTGTTTTCAGGAAATGGCGTCCATGTTTGTTAAGAGTCTGATGTGTGATGGAAACTTCCAGAAAGGCCCAGATATCACTGGGTTGAGTTTCATAAGAAGGTGGAGTCCAAGGGCACACACAGCGAGTGTGAAAGGAACAGTTTTATAAGCAACACAGAGATTTCTGTCTTTGTTCTCAGCTGTCAGTAAACCTTTTGTCCTCTTGTTTGGCTTTTATTCTTCTGCATAAACAGAAGAGAAAAGGACAGAAAGGAATGAAAGAGCAGGAAGAATCCATGTCAGACCCGCGGGGACAGCTCGATTGTCTCGGCGAGAAGAAAAACTGCTGCGTGGATAAAAGAAGGAGCGAAGTCATCGCCTGGAGGAAGGACTGAGACGTCTCGGAGTGAAATGTCAGCGGACAAAAGCGGCAGATTGGCACAGCGAGAAAAACCTGGAGGCAGAGGGGACGTATTGTACGGCTGCCAGGACCTGCTCAGACCACCTCAGTCCCGTTTCTGGGTCAGGACAGCAGAGGACGGAGACGACACTTCCTCTGGTCTCATTAATGTTTTTATTGGAGCTCTCATTGATCCCAGATGTTGAAATCAAACACTGCAGGATGAGTCTGGTCTGTTCTGATCCATACAAGATGCTAATGGGGCCTCACTTTTCTGCAGTTTCTCCAGACACAAGTTCAAGTTCAAAGTCATAACAGACAAGTTCTAAACTTTGAGTTTCAAGTCCTAAACAAGTCATAATGTGCTCTGGACCAAATGTAACCTCACTTTAACAACTCATCGTTCTTTATACAGCTTCAGATCCTGAACTGAGTCTCCGTCTGTCATTTTCAACCCACGTTTTTCAAACTGCAATTCTGTTTTTTATCTCATAGTTTTTATACATGAAAGGAATTTTTGAATTAAGGGTCTGTCAAGGGTTCTTTTTAAGACCAGGTTCTCCATTAACCATTTTTGGAAGAAAGAGTTCATGAAAGATTGTTGAAATCGTGGGTGTTAAAAAATGTTCATAGAACCCTCAGAAGATGAGGTTTATAGGTGGAACCCTTGAATATATATTTTTATCAAACCTTGGAATATAAAAGGGATGTCACGTGTGGTGTAAAGTCAACTAAAAAACACTGGAGGTGTGAACCCAAAAGTGCAGACTTGAGCACTGGAGCAGAGTTCAAATGGATATTTAATGATCAAACAATCAGGCTTCCTCGAACAAACGGGATCCAAAAGTCAAAACTAAAACAAGCAAAAACCAAGAAATCCAAAAGGGGATAAATCCAAGAAAACACTAGAAGCAACACCGGGCAGACACAGAAACTGAACACCAAAATACAACACACGAACTGACACAGACACAAAGAGACACAGGAAACTAATCACAAACAGGTGGGTGAACAACAACAGGTGAACAAAATCAATGATCAAAAAGAGCGGGAAAACAGACAAAGACAGGAAGTAAAAACAACAAAGACACACAAGGGAAAACCAATACTACAAAATAAAACAGGAAGCGACTGTTGTGGAAGAGAACCTCTAGAGAGGGTTCTGGGTAGAAACATTATACCATAAAAGGGTTCTTTCTAGAACCTCTCATAGGGGGTTCTGGGTGCAACCTTTCACAGATGGTTCTAGGTATAACTCTTCATGTTGGGTTCTAGGTAGAACCTCTGAAATGTATAAAAGTTTCCACAAGAAACCAAAAAGGGGGCAAGCTGAAGAACCCTTTGTGGTTCTAGTTAGCACCTATATTTCTGGGAGTGTAGGTGTTTTTTTTTATAATGTAAAAAGGTTAAAGTCCAAGTGTAGTCATGACTTGTTGGTGTTAAAGTTCAAGTCGAGTTCCGAGTCTTTTTTGATTTGGTCAAGTCCGAGTCATGTGCCTCGAGTCCACACCTCTGGTCGTCTCCGTCCTCTGGTGTTTAAACCATGTGTCCACCACATTTTAATTTCCTTCAGGAGCTTCAAAGTTTTAAAGAATTCTCGTTTCACAGAGAACAACAATATTCTGCGTCTGATTCTTCCAGCACTGCAAAGTTACAGTGAATCAGGCAGTGAAATTCTTAAAACGTACAAAAAGAGAAAGAAAGGAGAAGATGTGGGGACGTCGGTGAAGGACAGAGAGCCGTCAGTGATAAATAACAGCAGAAATAAACGGATAAAGAGAGAGGAGGCTGGTGGAGAAAGGACGGAGCAGAGAGAGAGGATGAAAGAGAGATGATAACTGCTGGAGTGTGAGGGAGGTCAGACTAATCAGCTCCACATCACAGGAAACGAGGGATGAGAGATGAAACGAGAGACAGCGGTCCTCGCAGAGCCTTGAAGCTGAAGCAGGTTTTTAATCAAAGATGTTCTTCTTCACTGCTTCACTGTTCAACCCGACATGTTGGTACACTTGAGGGATCAGCACGGTCCAGAGCGACTCCATGTGGGAATATTCACGCTCTCATCCAGGCGCTCGCTCACGGTAGGTCGCTCTGTGACCACGGCTGCAGCAGAAGGACCGTTACGACGAGGTGTACCCACGAATTCTTTAATTCAACGATCTATAACAGACAACATGAACAAGATGTCGTATCTGAGCATGAGACCGACCGACCCGACCCTGCTTCTG
>JAJHUR010105120.1:0-11263 GCA_027495735.1 Lutjanus campechanus
AGCAGAATATCATAATATATTTTCTATCCCGGGAAAAGAAGCACACTAAATTTAAGGTATAATTTCAGCAACTGTTAAAACATAGCGGCCATATTTCAGGCAGTGCAATATTTAACTAGGAGAAATGTGGGTACCAAACCTGACCGCTTTAGTGTTGGCAGAAGAGCGCCATTTCAACATTAATAAACATTATAATCAACATAAGATAAACTGCGCTGCAGCTTGACCTTTGTTACAACCAAGTGCACTTCCTGACTGAACAGCCTCATGGAAGTGATATTTTACAACTTACAACCCCTCATATTATAAACTAATGAAATTCGTTAAAGCAAGTCATTTGGTGTTTTTTTTAGAGTCATGATATTGAGCTGAGACAGATTCCATATTCTGTTCGCGTTCAGAAGTTGCTGGTGTGTCTTCTGCAGGAGGCTGGCACGGTGTGCACCGCGGCATCAAGTATAGTCAACTTAATGAAGTTAGGGATCACTGAGAGTTAAAAAGCAAAGCAATAAAAAGCTCTCACTCACTTGGTGTGAGATTTCGGGAGGGTTCGGACGGTCGTCTTTCTGCGAGACGCACATTTCACGACAGCGCAGTGTTTGTTTTGTCACATTTTTGTGTTGTTTTTGTCTGTTTAGTCTTGTTAGTGCTTTTTTGTCTTTTTTGTCTTGTTACATTTTGATGTCTTTTTGTATATTGTTACATCTTTTTTGTCTTTTACATTGTTGTTTTCTTTTGTTGAAATCCATCTTGATGTTGGGAAGGCAGTGCGCAATGATGCAGAATAAAAATAATCAATACTTTCCCTCAAATGCATTAAAACTTCAGTAACCAGCCTGTTTTGAAAATGTACAGAGTAGAAAGTACAGATAATTGTGTTCAAATGTAGGGACTAAAAGTAGAAAATTGTCAGAAAAATAAATATTCAAGGAAAGTACGGATACCTGAAAATCTACCAGTACAGTAACGATATATTTGTGCTAACTTACCTCCCAACTCTTTTGAGTAACAATGCCATAAGACTGTAAATTATGGGAGAAGAAACTGAGCAAATACAGACCGTGGCTCTGGGTAAAACAATCTGGTGCATGTGTGGCACGCTAAGGACCACTGGTTCAGAAGCTGCTGGTGTGTTTCCAACAGAAGGCTGGCACGGTGCGCGCCGCGGTGTCAAATATAGTCCACTTAATAAAGTTAGGGATCACTCAGAATTAAAAAGCAAAGCTATAAAAAGCTCTCACTCACTTGGTGTGACATTTCGGATGGATTGTAAGAAGGTAAATCCATTACATGCTGCCATCTCTGCCAGAAATTTGCCCAGAAGTGTTTTGGACAAAGAATGAATCCAGTGTTCTTGCGCCCTTTCGGCTTTCACTTGGAATTTTGTCTGAGATTTTAAATATTGCATTAAAACTGCTTATTGAACCTCAGTCTGACTTATTGATCCCTTATTCAGACAGTACAGCCACACTTTCCACTTTCCATCTTCATAGTTTAATATCTTTAAGTATTTCCACACAATCACTTAATTGAAGCGTTTGGTGTGGTCCACCAGTGCACACACACAGCTGTGCCACCAGCATATACATGCAGCTGTTGAATATGTTTAAAGAAAGTAATCCCACATATTTTCTAAATATATGACTATATGTTCTGAATATTTAAAGAAACAAGTGTTTCCCGGTCCAACGTTTTCTATTTCCTGGGTTTGGAAGGCCATTCCAGGGAAACATCCACAGTGAGTATGGATGAGCAAAAGAGAAAAAGAAAATAAGAGAGTGCTGCTGGCTGTGCCCAGAGCAGACAGGTGTTAGTGATGAGGGCACAGAGATTAAGGTTTAGCAGTGATGCTGACTAGTGGCAGTAAATGTACAGTTTGCCCAGGAAAACAGAAGAAGTTGGGGGAAGGAAGAATCTGTGGGATTAAACTGGAACAGAGTGAGGTGCACTCACTCTGACTCTGAAACACACTCTTTACTGGGCGTCAACTTCCTGTTTATGAGGTTATTATTTAAAGTCCAAATAACAACTTCAGGTTGTGTTTATGCCGGTAAGACGCAGCTGAGATGCACAGAGTTGGTGCAGACAGCTGCATAGATTTAAAATGAGACGTGAGTGAAACGTTGACATAGTTTGTGAACCATAACACCAACTTTGCATTAACGACAGGTATCAACATTCATAGACTTTTGAACTTTTTGTTCACGACAGGTGTCACTATGTCACTAGTTATGATAGTCTTATGTCAGTCTTATGCAAACTCCTTCAAATAGAGTGTTGCTATGACCTTTGTTACTGTTCATCTCTTAAAGGGACAGTTCACCCCCAAATCAAAAATACATGTACATATTTCCCCCGGCCTGCAGTGTTATATATCCATCTTGATTGGAGAGTTTTGGAGATATTGGCCATAGAGATGTCTGCCTTCTCTCCAGTATAATGGGACTAAATGGCACTCAGCTTGTGGTGCTCAAAGCACCAAAAAATACTTTTTCTTTCTAGTAATGCTGACCTGGTTGTGAGCAGTTTCATATAGGAACTACTTTCCCTCTGCAGTAAAATCTACGGAAACTACTTCAGAATCTACCAGAACTACTTTCTAGAGAGAACTACTACTAGAAAGAAACTACTACATGAAACTGCTCAAAACAGGGTGTTTGGATTATCTTGAGTAACTGTGCCATGATTTTTGGAAAGAGACACTGGTTTTGATTTTTTTCAAATGTATTTTTTGAACACCACAGTCCAAGTCCCATTATACTGGAGAGAAGGCAGACATCTCGACGGCTGGTATCTCCAAAACTCACACCAAAAAACTCTAGTTGGATAAATAGGACTTCAGGAAACGCGTATATATATATATATTTTTGATTTTGGGGTGACCCTTTAAAATATTGAAATCTTATCAAAAAGTCAAAAAGTGGACAAAAATGTCTAAAGATAAGGACGGAGTACATCACCTCGTCACTATCTTTGTCCCCTCACCACCTTACCCGACTTCCTACCCCATGTATATATATGTAGCGACATTTCAATCAGACAAACTCAGACACACAGCCAAGCAGTTACAGTAAAATATTTTATTTAGAAATGATTATTATTCATTTTGAAAATAAGTTTAAGAAATCCAGTGATATATGTAAATAATCAATAATCAGGTTAAAGTGCAAAAATACATTTCTGATATAATGTATCTGTACAAAAATAACATTGGAATGTGATATTGAAAAGGAGGAAAATGTGTCTATGCTAACATGGCTTTGATCATTCTCAGTTTTTGGTTTAAAAAATTGCATAAGAGTCATGTCCCTTTTATAAAGTCTTTGGATTATAAGCTTCTGAGCAAAGTATTTGCACCGAGCAGCCACAAGGGTTTTTTTTTTCCTTAAGGTCCATTTCACATTCCACACATCCACTGGGGTCTCTGCCAAGTCAGGCTTTGACAACTAAGCACACACTCCTCCACTAAGGCTTATTTCTGTGTTATTTCTTTAAGAACTGGCTGGTGAAGTATTTCATCCTTGAAGAGTATTCCCATAGAAGCGGAGGGCTCGACCTCCGACAGCTGAGATGAAAAAGTCTTTGGTTGTTCTCTGACTCTTGTTGTCTTTGGTCTTGTTTTTCCAGTGTCCCCGTCCCTTCCCTGCTGGCACAGTGAATCACTTGATCTTGGCTGGCTTCAGTTCCTTGACCTGCATGTGTAATGTTTTGTGGACAGCCAGAGTCCTGGACTGACAGAAGCCCTTCCCACACTCCTGACATTTGAAGGGCTTTTCTTTGGAATGAATGTACCTGCAGCGGGAAACAACAGAGCAGCCGGTTAGTATTTAGCAGCAATCGTGTCCCATTTCACAACATCATCATTAGATCTCAGTCTGACATGTGGGCTTCATGACCCTCCCAACATGCCCTCCAGACAAAACAATAAAACACATTATTTCAAAAACAATCACCATCAAGGATTTGATATTAATGTTTGGTTGGGTTTAGGATGACGAGATGAGTTTTGAGAATTCAGATGGTGCCAGGCTCTGTCACCATCTGCTGTGAAGGCCTGAATATACTCCAAAAAAATAAAAGATGCGATTAAGGGTTCCAAAACGGTTCCTCCTGAAGGGCTGACTTCCATTTTTTCCCCCATCTTCTTTTTTGAGGAAAGGCTTTTATCAAGTGTTCTTTGTAAGACTATGGGTTCCATTAAGAACCCTTTTGGCAAAAAGAATTCTTCAAGGAATTTTGAAATCCTTGAAGAACTCTTTCATCAAGGGTTCTTTATACCATTATATGAAAGTGTGTTGTAGATAAAACCCTTAGAATATAAAAAAGTTAGTATAAACCCACTGGATGTGTTCTCTATAAAGCTGTTGGAATATGAAAAGGTTCTCTGTAGAACACCCTTGATGGGTGTTTTGTTAGCACCCTTGGAAGTTGGAAAGATTATGGATAGAAACCATTGTGTTCTGGGTGGAACACAATGGTGTGTTCTCAGTAGAACCCCCTGGGTGGGTTCTCGATAAAAGCCTTGGAATGTAAATAGGTCCTCGGTAGAACCCCCTGAGTGCGTTCTACTGTAGATGAAAGCTCTTGGAACATAAAAAAGGTTTTGGATGGAACCCCCAGAGAGAGTTCAGGTGGAATCATTACACCATGGAAGGGTTCGCTGCACAACCTCCCACAGGGAGTTCTGGGTGGAACCTTTCACAGATGGTTCTAGGTATAACCCTTTGTAGTGGATTTTATGTAGAACCCGCTGAAAGGGTTCAGACTAGTACCTTTATAAAAGGTTCTAACAGGAACCAAAAACAGTTCTCCTGTGGGGACCAGAGTGTACTGCAGATGCATTGTAGTTCTGTCTATGCTACTTTGTGTAGTTTGTTTGGAGGACGTGTTCCACATTTGGATAGCTTGTGTTAGTGCAGTGGTCTTGCAGACATGCCACGGCAGATCTGGGTGCTCACCACAAATTGTAGGTATGCAAATGTCTGTGTACACCCTCTGATGACAAAATTTACATCCCGCAGACCCTTATAAGGAAAGTAAATTATTTCAACTCGAGAGATTTGGGGCCCTCCAGACCTCATCTAGGACAAAGCTTTATAAAACATTTTTGATCATTTCACCAGCTCTCTTCAAGTGACCAACCCTCTGTCATAGTCAGTACTATTCTTTACGTCAGTGGCAAGACACCAAGGGAGGGAAATGTGAAAGCGAATTTGCCCAGGGCAGCATGAACAGAAGCGTCAACTCTGTCACTCCCACGGCAGTTTGTTTAATCTATTAACTTGTATGCATGAACACATTTTTTTGTGACACTCAACAGGATTTTAAAAATAATATATTGTGCGCCATTTCTCTCATTCCAAGGTCGAGTTAGTGATCATAAAAATGTCTGGTTACACTTTCAAAACCAGAAGGGCACTCGGATAGTGCAGACATCCCCCAAGGCCAAATCCCCTATCTCACAATGTTAACAAAAGTGAAGATTATCCTGTATCCACCCTACGGTTCGATTCCGCTCTAAAATGTAATGGGTTCTTCCTTGGCTACACCATTCCACCCAATTTCATGAAAATCAGACCAGTAGTTTTTATGTAATCTTGCAGACTGCCAAGAAGGTTATATTTTAATTGCTGTTTGAATCTACCTAATACCTGTAATACCTCAGACAAGCAAACAGACACCAATAGTGCTTGGTTAGATTTTAATAAATGTAGTTTGGTCTAAAATAACTATGTCTTTAAATAATCAATATTGAGTATTGATCTCACGCGGGAACCCAACCCCAGTCTCCTGTGTGAAAGTCCTGTGTTGACCTCATCCCTGCATGGTCTTAACTGCTCTTCATACTTCATACATTCATTGTTTGAAAATCATGCTGACTGTAATGAAAAATATTGACAATTCATGTCCATGTGCATGGATCTATGGATTACATTTTGTGACTGTTTTTTACAAACTGCCATGACACTGGCTTGGGAAGTGTTCATCCACTCGAGACATGAGAGGAAAAGGGTGAGAGTCTGGGAAATAAAAGGAGGAAGTGGAGTTCCTTGTGAGTTCTGAGATCTGGCTGAGCTGAACACAAACACACATACACACACACACACACACACACACACACACACACACACACACACACACACATGCACAATCCCATACACACAGATGGTCTATTCCTAGCTAGCCTACAGCTAACATCTACCGTTGGTACATTGGCTGTTTGGGGCAAATGATGTGAAGTAAACAATCTCTTCACTTTCTGTTTGAACACACCTTTAGACAGTTTGATTTGATAAGTTGGCTGACACACGGTATTGACTGGTGCTTTACAAAAGGAAACTCTCACATAGCCGTTAGCAAAAAGCAGTGACGTAAATAATTTTTTCAAGCTCATTAACTTGCTGCTGCATGTTAGCTCACTGCTAATACAATTTTGATTGATGACAAAGATGAAGGCTATATATGAAATTACACGATAAATCAAAGTCTTTGACAAGCTTGGTTTGCAGGCAGTTAAATGCAGATGGTAATCGAGTGCGCTATTAGCGTTTAACAACTAAGCCTTTCTCCATTAAGCCTTACAGCGTGTCTGCACAGGAGACACTTTAGCAGCGTTTTTCAGTCGTCCGTCTTGCGCACTTCTGACGTAACAGATACAGTCTACACAGACTGCAGAACGGCTCACATTTCACTCAAGCAACACATGAAAATATGACTCTTTTTTCTGTTTTACGTGAGTAACTACAGTCCTGTGTGTTGGGCTAGGAGCGCTGTAGGTGATCCTCAATAATGTTGCTGAACGCATCCTGTGTGGACACTGACGGACAACCAAAACCTGGATTATACTCCCAAACTGACACATACACAGACAGCTGCAGACACCATGGACATGTAGCAGTCATACTGCTCTCTGGAGTTCGTTTGGAGGACGCATTCAGTATATCATTGTCTGCAGGATCCGTATAAGGTGGACAAGACCGCTGGCAAATTTGCTTGGTCACAACAAATTGGCTGTATGTGGAGGTCCGCACAGAAGCTACGGGTACAACCACTGATGATGGAATTTACATCGTCCCTCCAGGAAGCTGCAATGTTGCAATCGCAACAGTTAATGCAAATTCAACCAGTGCCTGTTAATTCTACATGGGCTTTATCCAATCATCACAGCTTCATAGCACCCCCCCTGCACAAGCGTCATACATGTATGTCTCAATAGACCAAATGAATGTTTTATTTACTTATTTATTTATTTATTTATTTTTAATAGTACTGAAAAGAACAGAAGGTTTGTCATTGTTACTGATATTTATCACAGCTCTGTGCTCTTTTATACTTTATTTTGTGTTTGAGCTCCAAAAAATTCTGCTTCCTTGTGGAATTACCCCCCCAGGTGTACTTTGTCATCTACAAGTAAAGCAAATTTTTGTTGTTATTTTTGGTGAGGTTACTCAGAACACTCAGAACAGTTTTATTCTCACTGGAACAAGTTGCACATTCATTACAATTTTTGTTTTAGAAAAGCTGCCGTGAAATCAAGCTTTTTAGTCCACAACAATCCCAAACAAGCCAGTGAAATCCAATCGGGACTGATTATAAATTTTTGCACAGTTTCGTCCAAACATGTCTAAACCTGTTTAATCAATGTGGCCTTTTAATATTTGCATAACAGCATTGGATGAAAACGTGGATTTACTCAAATTTGCAGATTTTATGGAAATTGAGTTGAAACTGAAACACTTTGGGGCAGTCTGTACTTGATGGCAGCTATAATGTCATGAGAGAAGTAGTTGCATGAATACTGAAAAAAAGAGGTTAAAAGAAAAGACCAGACCTCGCCCGCTGGCACACCCAGCCAGTTGCTGAATGAACAAGGCCATTGTTGCCAGATTGACAGTTTCAGAAGATCACTTTCTTTTCTGTAACTGTCATAAACCTTGGTTCTCACCTGTGGTCCCGGAGGTGGTCCTGTCTTCTGAAGGCTTTGTGGCAGATGTCACAAGTATACGGCCTCTCGTCCGTGTGCGTCCTCTCGTGGATCAACAGGTTGTAGGATTTGGTAAAATGGCGGCCGCAGAACTTGCAGACAAACTCTTTCTTGGTCTTGGAAGGCAGTCGGCCTCGGCTGGACTTGCGCTCCGGCGAGGAGAGCTTGGTCACGTCCAGCAGGCATCCCAGGCTGGCTGAGGTCGGGTGGTGAGATGATGCTTGTGCGGCGGCGGCGGCAGCAGCAGCACCGGTCATGCTCAGGTCCTCTGCCTTCAGATGATCCTCCTGGGTGGCTGCTGCTGCCAGGTTGGCAAAGTCAAATCGGGGCTTGTTCTTGGAGCTCTGCAGCAGCCCCGCGGAGTCCTGCTTGGGCTGCAGGAGGTGGGGGAATATGGGGATGGAGGCCATGGAGGAAAACTGGGCAGGCAGTTTGGAGATGGTGCAGCGGGGCAGAGCCAAAGGCGGGTACCCAAGGGTCCATTGGTGGAGGTGGATGGCGTGTAGGGCGCTGAAGCTGTAGATGCTGTGGAAATGATCTGCTGGCAGCTGGAGGCCTGTGGAGCTCTGGAGGAGGGAGTAGTTGGCTAGCTGGAGGGACGGGTGGAGAGGGACTGGTGCTGGCAGAGTCTTGCTGCCCATGGCTGCTTCACAAAATCCAGCAGGCCTTCTGGTAGAGACAGAAAACATGAACAGATGAAAATATGCGACTAGTGGGCCAAGTCACATTAATTCAATTATAATGGTTTCATAAGTAAATTCATTAAAGACAGCAAAGAAGCAGCCCGTTCTCATTTCCAACAATCAAATGTGGAAACTTGGTCAGTGTCCCTATGCTTCAAATTATGACCCTGTAGATACCCCTCAAGCGTCATTTCTGAACACACCCCTCTAGCGTTATATTTTGTTGTGCCATCAAGTCAGTGTGTGCAACCAAGTCGACATTTTTAAGGCAAAGTACACAAGTAACATAACGTGCATTATGTTAACTTGTACATGAAAAGTTACTTATTTTGAACCTAACCGAGTAGTTTTTTTTTGTTTGTTTTTTTGCCTAAAATTAACCAAGTAGTTTTGTGCTTTTATCTTGAAATTCTATTCCTTATTTTGATAGTCTACACAGGACGTTCACCCAGAAGACCAGGGTTCATGGCTAATGTGAAATCAGTAGTTGATGTTGACTTGCTTTCATAAGGTAGGCAAGTGAAACTTGTGTAAATTACGTTTTTGCACTTTTATTTTGAAAGTCTAACCTTTATTTTGAAAGTGTACACATGACTTTCACCCAGGATACACAGATTCCATCCATCTGGAATCAACAGTCGATGCAGACTTCTTTTTAACTTTTGTAAGTTATGCATGTACTGTAACTTACAGGAGTTATGTTACGCTAACTTGCACCAAGTAAAGTTACTTATTTTACACCTAACCAAGTAGTTTTGTTGCTTAAACATGACCAAGTATTTTTGTGCCTTTTTTTTGAAAGTGTACACTTTATTTTGAAAGTGCACCGTGTATAAAAACATTTCAGTGTAGTTCATTCTTTGATTGATTGATTGTAGGTATCTATACTTTCACTAGAGTGGAGTCGAGGTGGTTACTAGATCAGCTGCACTATTCTTGTCAAGAAATAGTTGTGGCATGTATCTCCTGCTAAAACCACAAACAAATGAGATACAAAGTATTAATTACTGAGCCTTAGAGGTGTTGGTTGGTCTGGGTCTATTTTTGACATTTGTACACAGCCCTCTGCTTTCACTCCTTGTGCTAAGCTAAACATTTCCTGACACCAGCAGTTCCTCCCCATATCAAAAACACATTTGATTTCTGGAAAGACACATTGCTATTGAATTTTTCTAATTTATTTTTTAGCGCTTTTTAGCACCACAAGCCAAGTACCATCTAATTTCATTATATCTGACAGAAGGCAGACGTCTCTGAGGAATGAATTTATAAAAGCTCAAGTATTTTTAATGGCATGATGAAATTCATACATGTTTGACTTGTATATTACTGGTGTACCCACTCCCCACCCCCACCTACCCAGAACCCTGCTGCTTCACCACACCCCATATGACAACACACACACACACTTCTATCAGGAGCCAATACACATCCAGTCTGGCCTGCTGATAAAGCTGATGAAGGGGGGGCTCATTATCAGATTATTAAGGCTGTGCATGTGAAAAGCTGTCGCTGTTGGATCCACACTCAGCTAAAGCCAACTGCAGCACACCTCACTGTTACGGGAACTGCTTGGTTTTTTTTCTTTCTAAATTCTCACTGTCTACAATATTTGCACATGGCGCAACTACTGTCGTTCTCGAAAGATGATGGCTATGGTTACAAAGCCGAATGTTAATGGCAGGTCTGTAATGGGATACTCCAATTAAAGTCAGAGGCACTACACACCCATCCATCAACCCAGTCTCCTCCAATATTTATTTGTAATGTTATAAAAATTTAAAAATGTTTTTAAAAAAGTCACCTATTTCAAAAAATGAAATAAGACTTTAACCCAAGCATGCTGCAGTTGTATTTATGTTTATAACTCTATAATAATGATGCCCAATTAATTCTTTTTTTTTCTTTTTTTTTTTGTAAAAATCTGATGTTGACAGAAATCTGGGACACAACTTAAAAGGGCCAACGTAAATGGATTTAGCATTGTATTGTTAGTTTTAGATTTTCATGCCTTTTAACACATTTTTAAAAATTGTTTGAAGTTGTGAATTCTTGTCTGGGACAAGGGTGTTTTCTGGCACAGACCAAGTTTATGTATGTGTGTGTGTGCATATATATATATATATATATATATACATATAAAATGAAAAAATGAAATTTAAGTGTTGGAATTATTGAGGTCTAGATGAAAAACAAACAAATTGAGAGTATCTAGCTTCCGTGTCATGATGTATTTCTGAGTTAAACAGGATAGGAAGGCGGGACATATGATTTGAATGTTGAAAAGTAGGCGTGTCATAACCAGATGTAGCATAATGTTTCTACTTAGCTAATTAATTCATATTCGCCACTGAGGGATGGATTATACATGTGGATGCGTTCACAGTCGGCTGCAGACACCATGGAAACTGTACTGGCGGTTATACTGATGGTGATGACATTTACATCACAGGGACATCGCACCTTCCTGAACTTGCGGTCCTGGAAGATATAATGCTGCCTTAAAAGACGATAATTGATTGATGGGCGGATCTCATTGTATCATTGGCTGAAATTCATTAGCTCAGGCCTACACAAACACACCTCATATTTGGTT
>JAJHUR010105122.1:1245-16625 GCA_027495735.1 Lutjanus campechanus
GTGTGTGCATACATGTGCATCCACAGTGTGCATCATACGTTCAGTGAGTATGTGTGTCTGCATGCACTGTGATGTAGACGATAAACATTTTCTGTTTATTTTCTGATGTGATTGTGGCTGTCTTGCTGAAAGTGTGGATATGTTTGTGTGTGTGTGTGTGTGTGTGTGTGTTTGTGTGTGTGTGTGTGTGTGTTTTTGATGACTACTGCATGAATAAGTGGACAGTAGAGACGTCAGCGGTATATTCGGTTCTTTCCACTCCTATATATTAGTCAATCTGACCGATCCAAAAGACAGAAGTATGGCTATGTTTATATATCGCCGTGTGTGTGAGTGTCTGTATCTATTAGTCACCAACTGACCAGTTGGCTAAGACTCATCTGCAAACAACTCACCATAGAAACATACAAGTGAAAAACTCCGAATGTTGACGTGTGCAGTTTACTTGAAATGAAATGCCGTGTCATCACGGAGCAGAGTGAATGATGGGAAAGGTACTCGAGAGTATTATTCAATAATTTGTGTTATGAGTCACAGCTGAAATCAAACAATGACCGTAATCTCATTCTCATCATTTACTAATAGGGTTTACTTAATAATCATTAGCTTCAGTAGAATTAATAGTTTGCAGTAAAAAATTCAGTCATCAGCATTGCATGAGCAACAGCAAAGCATTGCATTGTGGGATGTTTTATTTATTATAATAACTTTATTTATGTGTTCTGAAATGAAATGAAAAAAATGAAAATTAAATCATATAAATATATATATATATATATATTAAATTTGTTCAATTGTGGGAATATTTTAAGGGGCCATATATTTTACACTTTGGACACTCAAATGAAATAAAGTAAATATAGTTAAATGAGTAGTAAACAGGAGATGATTTAATGATTCTTAGGAATGACGTCCTGTTTGACTGAATGGCAGCCAGCAGCACTGAGGAAGTGTTTGCTATTTTAAGACAGACGCATTAAAAATAAATTTACTGTATAGGCACATCATGGTCTGGGTTATTTTTAAAAATACTGAGCAGTTATTATCTGGGAAGATTTTTGTCAAGGAACAGATTTGTAGTATTTCACTGTAGAAGCAAATCTGATCATATTAGTTTACTAAAAAAGTTTGATCTCATCTGACTGTAATAAATTTATACACTAGGTTTTGCAGAAGAAGTTTAAAGGTCCAGTGTGTAAGATTTAGAGGGATTTATGGGCAGAATATGGCAGAAATATATTATAATAAGTATGTTTTAATTATGTACAATCACCTGAAAATAATTATAGGTGCGTTTCTGTTACCAGAGAATAAACACTCCACACTAGTTGCCACTTAATCCTACATACTGGTCTTTTAACTGTACTAATGATAGCTGTGCATGAGTGCTGTTTTGGGAGCACTAATGTTTGATTGAACCTCCAAATAAGTGATCGAAATAACCAGGCTGATCTGTTTGTTTGTTCAAAACCTACACGATCATCTGACTGCTTGTGTTTCTCCTGTATTGGACTCTGTTGTAATAATGTAACCACATCTAGATCTCAGTAATGAAAATCTGACATTTGATTGGGATGATGGGTAAAGCAAGATGTAGAACAAAGCAAAAAATGAACAGCAGTGGTCAACAAAGTCATGAGAAGTCCACAAAAGTAAAGGTAACACTTTATTTGGACAGTCCAACAGCTTATTTGTCAAGTTCCAACAACTGAATTGTTTCACATCATCTGCAGATGTTACCAAAGTAAAAAGTAAAAACCACAGCATTCTGCATGAGACACCACTCACGGTACAAGACAAAAAGACAAGACAGACGGACTTGAAAGCTGGGAGTGCGACAGGCTGTTGAGCTACAGAGATTAAAAGGATGCCGGCGTCGTATTAAAATGGTTTCATTAATGTGCATGTGTGAACGCAGCGTTAGACTACCAGCCGTAACTCTCCTGGTCTCCTCTCCAGTCTTTCTACCAAATGTTGCAACCTTCCTTCAGAGATTTACTCCCATTCAAAAAACAAGCGATCAGGTCTGACTCACAGTCTGTGTTCCACCTCATTCCAGGGATGTTGGATGGGGTTGAATTCAGGGCACTGCACAGGCCGACGAAGCTCCCCCACACCAAAATAGGAAAACATTTTTCTTTATGGAGCTGGCTTTGTACGTGGGAGTATTGTCATGGTGAAAGAGGAAAAAGGGTCTTCCTCAAACTGTTGCCACATAGTCTGCAGTACTTTTCCCTTACTGTCAGTTCATTTGAAGCTATAATAATGTAACATTTCCACATTAAAAATGTCTAAAAACATTAGACCTGTATCATGGACTTGCTGAATTGTGTGCTCACATCCCAAAATGTTTCCAACTATGGTCAAACCAACAGAAATCTGTCATTTATTCAAGGTAATGGTGCATTTTCTACTAGCCGCGTGTTTCTACAACTTCTGGACAATGTTGGCATATTGTTGGCCTTATAAGATTTTATTTGTGTATGACTGTGTATGATTTAGGTGATCTGTCCCTTTAAGCCCATTGTTTAAGCTCCAACGAAATAGAAATGAAAAGTAAAATAATACACAAATGGAGTTCAACATGTATTTAAATGTCTTTTTTTGATATATTATATAGAGTCTTGTTTGGATATAATGTTTTTATTTTGTTTGTTTCTTTGTTTTTATTGTTCGTCTGTATTTTTATAGTACGCATGTTGCTATATTGAACTGAAAACAATTACATAACTATAAAGAAAAGAAAGAAAAAAGAAAAGGAGCTTTAGTTTCCGACCATCACACCCCCTCACATCTACGCCTCCATGCTGTACCGGATACACTGACCACAACAGATGGGACCCCCAAACACACACACACACACACACACAGACACACACACACTGTTCCAGCACATGTTACCTCTTTTCGTCAGAACAGCTTTAGACCCTCATTGCGACAGTGAATTAGTCCGTCTGAATGGACTAATCAGCTCTGCACACACACACACACACACACACACACACACACACACACACACACACACACACAGAGAGACTCTAATCGTTGGCAGAGTACATGAGCAGAAGCATTCTGTGAATCTCAAACATTAATCTGTTACCGTGTGTGTGTGTGTGTGTGTGTGTGTGTGTGTGTGTGTGTGTGTGTTTGTGTTTGTTTGTATACACGAACCTTCCCACCAAAAACTCAACACGGCCAAAACAAACTGTGACGTCATTGACAACCGACCAGTGCATTCGTCACCTCGTACGCACTAAAACGTCTCTGCGGCCCAGAAACACACGGGGGCAGAAGAGGAAGTGGGATTATTAGAGCAAAAACTGAAATGCACATTTGATGGTCAAGCTAATAAAGTGGATATAAATAGCTGCAGACTCTTAAAAAGCTGATCTAATTGCTTACATTGCATTTTTCATCAACATTACATCAAGTTTCTAAAGGGCACATATTTGGTAAACTCATGCTCTTTACAAAAAGTTTCATGTTTATTAAAGGTTTTCATGATTAGTTTTATGTTGTTTAAGATGTGTTCTGAAGCAAAATGTTGAGTTTCAGTTTAAAATAACAATAATTAAGTGATTTTCACAGAAGAACAGCTAATTAGCGGCAGAAAAAAGGGTCAATGTTTGAGTGACTTTTAATGTTAATATAAATAATAATGAAGCAATAGACTTATTAAAAAAAAACTTTAAATGCTGAACCAGTTGCTTATGTTGTGTTGCTGTAGACGAAGAGTTTCTTTCAAAAGGGACAAACGCTGTGTGAAATATTTGAAAAACTGATGCTCCTCATGGGTACAGTCAGATAAGAATATTTATCGTCATGTTCTTTAAGACAGCGGTTCTCGAGTAGGGGTCTGCAACGTCCATGAAAAGTTTTCAGTTTCATTTATTTAAGTGAACCAGATATTAACAAAAGTTATTTATTCATTTATTTTTTTAACGAAAGGCTTCATAGTTAAATGAATAATATTTTAACTTTTAATTTTAAAATAATTCAATCTACAACTCTGAGATGATGTAGATAATGTAAATGTAGATATAATCTTCCACCCGCCGGGATCAGTCTCTCTCTACATACTTATTCTGTGTTAACATGGTGCAAATGTTTTTAATATTTAATATTTCAATATTTTATTTAATATATCTGTCTATTACATTTCTCTTGTGTTGCCCTTCACATAAGTAAGAAGACGTGCTCACAAGCAAAATGTTGAGTTTGTCTAAAATAATGTTAAATAAGTGATTTAAGTTGGTTTTTACATATCTGCAGACTTTAAATAATAATATGTTACATATCTTAACATGCAACGTTTTTTGAGTATTCTTGATGTCTGATTCCACTTACACCTCTGCTTACTTAGCTTCAGTTACCAACATGTTTTCCCACACTTGATGAACATTGTCAGCTTCTTGTGCATAATTTTATATGCATGTCTCCATTTTGTTTTTGTTTTTTTGTTCAGATCAGATTTATTTGTTTGGCTGTTCACGTTACTTTCTTAAATGTGGCCAACATCAGGTTCCAGTGTGAACCGGTCAGTGTCCTGAATTAACCCACATGTGCAAAAGAACAATAACAAAGACGTCACATGCGTCATGCTGTTGTACAAACGTGAAGAGGGCACTGAAGCTTACAGCGTTTACAGTTTCAGGATGAGGATGAGGAGAAAAAGAGACACAGTTTTAATAATGACTTTGCGTAGAGAAATGGCTGCTACTTCTTTCCGGAGGTGTGTGTGGATGCAGAGTTGTCAAGGATCCTCTCTACAGTACCCTCGCAGAAAGACACTGATTTCAGATGACCTGTCTCCTTGAGGAAGCACATAAGAGTTGGATTGTAAAGGTTGGCAGCCGGGGATGTGTTACTGCACGTTGTCTCATGTGTTTGGTGTTTCAAAGTCCTCCAGAATGGTGTAAAAGTTGCATGAATTCTGATATGAATGTTCAAACTGAGGTTACATTGCAAAAATTTAAAAAAAAAAAATCACACACGTACCTGATTTAGGACCACAATATTTAAATTCATGTTCCGAAGTTTGAACAAAACTCAGCTGTCTAACATGTGGTTATGATGATGGAAACTTTGGTGGGCTCAACATGGTAGAAGTTTTCCTTTGGCTGATATTATTTATTTATGTCTTTGTATTCAATCTGTTTCATTTCCTCCTCAATGTATAATCTTTGTGTTCTATCTTACTCTGAAGCCAGCTCACGTTTATTTACATGGTCCAAAATATTTATCACAAAGACTTTAAGAATTGATTCAGTCCTTTATCCTCATCAACCTTCGTCTCAGATGAGGAATTGGCCATAAACTCTTCAAAAGTTCTGAATGACAAAAAAAAAATCAAGGACTTCATATGCATAGAGGATCGTGATATACACACAGTTATGATGGACATGGGTTTACAATTTAATGTGCAAAATGTAACAGACCTTTCTCATGACAGACTCTTGACTTGACAGACACAGGTGCCACAGATAACACTGATTACTCCTCCCTTCAGGTGAGTCTCTTCATGCTGCTCACTGATGTGGCCCAGATCATTAATGTGCTCAGTTTCACCTGCGTTCCTCTCCCTCCGACTGAATATCAAATGCTGTGCATAGCTGCAAAGTATCGCTCTTAAAATAGTAATAATCTTACAAGCGAAATGAAGCTTGAACTGAACTGAATGCTTGTCTCACCCTGCAGCAGCTCATCCTGTCCAACTAATAATACCATGACAAATCTGTGCACAATTCAGCCGTCACGTCCTGCTGAAACATCCTGTTTCAACACTAAGTTCATCACATTATGGAACTTCTCAAAGTGCAGATTCATTGTGACTTTACTTATTGACAAAACTATGTGTTTGTATGTCTACTGCAGTTCTCTTCCCAACCCACATGAAAAGATTTGCCATGTTTTATTCATATTATTCCAACATATTACATAACATAATGTTGTAGTGTTGAAATGGTTATAAGTCTATTGAATCTCTGTTAAAAGGCTCTCCGCCCACGCTGTTAAGGCACCACACTGAGCTGTTTTTAATCAGGTTTAGCAGCCACAGACTGTAAAGTGGCTCGCTCAGTCAAAGGGCTCAGTCAGCACTCAGACCACACACACACACACACACACACACACACACACACACAGTGATCTGACTTCCTCTGCTCATGCCGCTGCCTCTCTCTGCTTCCTGTGTGTCTGACAGAATGAGCGAAAACATTCACTTTCAACACACTTTCACTTCATCTTCCTGCATGCTCTCATGTGCTGATCAAGCGTACAACAGAGAGACAAACACACACAGAGGGAGAGAGAGAGTGTATGAGAAAGAGGAATAAAAAGAATAGAGGGATCATTAATACTGAAGCAATAACAAAGTCATGTTTGGTTCAGTCTGAGCTTCTTTTAACCAGGGTAGAGTTCAAGCTGAGCACTGATTTTTTCTTAAACCTTTTACATTTGTTTGCACACTCATTGTCACTGGTGGAACGACAAAAACGTAAGACAGTAAAACAGTTTCCTGAACTGGAATCAATATACTAAAGTGCTAAATTTGTTGTTAATTTGTGCGGCACTGATAATGAAAGCGTAACTGAACCGAATCCCACCACAATCCCGCACAGGGCCGGGCTCTGTCACCTGAAATTTGTAAGTAGAAAGTCCACAAATACTTATATAACTGTAGTGCTATTGATGCATCTATACTGTTTTGCTGTGAGTTGCCTAGTTTTGGAGATATCAGTGTGAAAAACCCAACAGCAGTGTCTCCAGGAATCATGACCCAGTTGTTCAAAATAATCCACAAACCCTCTTGTGACTGGTTTCATGTCGGAACTACTTTGTTTCTGCGGCAGAATCTACTGGAACTACTTTCTTTCTAATGTAAAGAAAGTAGGTCCTACACAGAAACTGCTCACAACAAGGTCTGTGAATTATCTTGAGTAACCGGGTCATGAGGTGCCATTTAGTTCCATTATATCGGAGAGAATGCAGACATCTCTATGACTCATATCTCCAAAACTCTGCAACTCACGGCAAAAACATCTAGATGGATAAACAGCACAGCAGGGGGAAAAAATGTGTACTTTTTAAATTTTGGGGCGAAATGTCCCTTTAAGTCTTTCACTGTCATGTCGGTCCAGTCAGAGCAGTCTGTGCCTGTGTCAACCCATTCAGAAATCAGAGATAAAAACATAGAGGCGAGAACAAAGTTTGAAATGTAACTACATTTCAGTTGGGAGTGAGTTAACCTGTCATTGTTGTTTGGGTATATTTGTGGACCTAAGATCCTCTGTGGACATGTTTTGAGACATATGAAAGTCTGAATGATAACTTGTCTGTTTGTTTGTTTTTTTTCCCCACAAAAACGTTTAATTACTTAAAGTTAAAAATTCTTAGAATGACATTTAGTCCTTCTCCGTCCTTGAAAAATACAAAATCTCCGTATCTGCACATTTTGTTGCTGCTGTCTCTTCTTTTTCCAGAGATTGACCAAAAGTCCATTCTCTGTGGATCTGCACGAGGTTTCAAGTTCGAGTTTAATATGTGAAAATGTGACGCTCCTCTGCTTGGTTCACTTTGCTGTTGCTGTGCCTTCTGTCTCCGGGGCTACAGATCAATGGACTAGTTGCACACCAGACATTTTGACATGTCATACCAGATAACCGACAGGTGTATTAATGACTGTTGCATTCCGCTTCGGGGAAGTCCTCCTATTGTGCATTCTAGTTGAAAGTCACTGTTACTCAGACACCAAACTATACATTAAACTATGGAACTGAGCCTTAACTACTGTTATGAAGTCCAACTGTGTTTTTACTGCTTTCACAACTCAGAATGTCTGATGTGAAACCAGTCCATTGGCACCTTAATCAGCAGAATGGGACACAACTGTGGCTGGTGTGCCCTATGCATATTACAGTAATGACATTCAGAACTGCCTACCCAAAATAAGTGAAGTTTTTGTTTTGTCATTCAACCACAAAAATCCCACAGAGCTGTGTTTTAAAATACATATGAGGACTTTTGTCAAATCAGGCCAAACTATTGATGCTTTTCTCCAAACAAGAAGCTGTTTTTAATCATATAATTTTGTGTATTCCACCCCTTGTACTGGGCACAACACTGAGCTTTCCAGTTGAACTGCAGTCATCCTCTGTTAGACACTGAGCAGCTCTGCTGGAGCAGCTGGAGGTTTACCTGCATTATATTTCTTACCTACTGACAGTAGACTGTAAACCGCAAAGGGACCCAGAAGCCGCAGTTTTACATACGAATAAATACGTAATATTTCCCCATTTGTGCCTGTGCAGGGAACATCAAAACACAAAAGGAGCCCAGAAATAAACCAGGGCTTTTGGTTCTATGATCTGGTCTGTATTGTTTTGAATGCCTCTATGTTTCTTCTATTAAGATCTAAGGATCCATGGATGGAGTCTCCTCAGCGCGCTGGAGTACGGCCGTGGCACGTGCCGACGGGCCACAGGACCTCACACCCGGTACAAAATGACAGTGCAGAGCATTACACAGACAGAAGACACATATCAACTACAAATATACATTCAGCAGAGTCACTGTGCGTGGCAGTGTGGTTGGTAAACAGTCAGAGGAACAATGAGAGTGGAGCAACGATTGGCCTCGTCAACCACACGGTTGTTATCACAATGAGATCCATATGACAGAACTCTGACTGACACGTCAGTTATGATCAGCACAAAGAAGAGGGAACAGAAAGTAGCACAACATCATCTTTTAAACTTGATTTGGATACCAAGATAAATTTTACATCCAGCATGATTTTTTTTTTTTGCCTGTTCTCTAAGTCGTCCAAAGTCCTGCGCAAATGTCTCCCAACATTCAAATCTTTTGCGTGTTTCATGCCAGAGCAGGCATCTTTGCGCTTTTGTCTCAAGTCGAGACGAGCAAGTCCCGAGTCAAATCCCAAGTCAAGACTGGCAAGTCCGAAAGTCAAGTTCCAAGTCCTAAACTCTGAATTTAGAGTCCTAAACGAGTCGTAATGTGCGCTTCACTGAGTGTGGTGACATTTTAACAACAGAGCCTTGACCCACTGCTGCATCTCTGTCTGTAATTTTGGACCCGCACTTTTGCATAATGCATTTTTTTTCGACCACCGCATAGTTTTAGAAAAGAAAATTATCTTGAGTATCAATTTTCCAACTTGAGCTCAGTTGCGTAACATTAGTTCTTCATGGTTCTCTCCTGCAACTTGATTGGATGCTGTCGGATTGGTTCAAACAAAGTGGATCTGGGGAATTATTTAAATGTTGATTTGCTGAGAATTAATAGACTTAATGTTAGTTAATTCA
Source organism: Lutjanus campechanus (assembly GCA_027495735.1). Taxonomy (NCBI): domain Eukaryota; kingdom Metazoa; phylum Chordata; class Actinopteri; order Lutjaniformes; family Lutjanidae; genus Lutjanus; species Lutjanus campechanus. Next base: position 10,569 of record JAJHUR010105122.1, read on the forward strand.
TGGATTGACTTGTGAATTCATAACATTAGCAGCTTAACAACCATTTTGACAATGTTAGAGAACATGGACGATGAAGGAAAACAGCGTGGAGGTAAACGTAAAGCACAAACTTCAACTGTAAATTGTTTAATGTACTTTTACAGTCTGAATTCTCAGATGAGGAATTTTGCACTTAATTAATCTTGTTTCTCATTTCAGATTCCAGGTGCAAGATTTCAATAAAACTTAATGAATTCACCAGCAGTTGTTCACACAGAGAAAACAAAGGCCAACAGTGATTCTGTGCCGAAGGGAAGTGATTGACAAACGTTATGCAAAAGTGAAAAGTGTTGGATTGCAGCCGCATGTGGCTGCAGGTTGGCTAACGGTGTGTTGAAAAGGGAGTGACGACACAGCAGAGCCATGTGAAAGACGACACAAGTTGGGTTACAGCGTTGACACACACAGACCCCACTTACACAAACACCGTTGGGTCCTTCACTCCTTGTGTCTGCTTTTGCGTGAGAAAAAGAAGGAACTCGCTGCGGTGACGTTATTCTCACGCAGACAAACTGAAATAACCCGAGTTGTATTTTTGCCTTTTTCTCTCTCACACTCTCCAACCTCCTCAAACCGCAAAAAGCAGAAGTGTTTTAAAGAAGGTGTCAGTGACTCAGTGTCTGCATGGTTAGCGCTGTCTAGCATCTCTGCTACAATTAGTCAGTGAGCATTATTGTTCTTTTCTATTTGTTTCCACGAGAAACTGCCAGCTTAACTCTCTAAGAAAAATGGCAACACCTTTAAAGCTAACAGTGGCTAACTCCACAAGGATATCAAACATAATATGTTACCTTTTTATTATTTCACTTTTGTTTGGTGTGAGAGGCAGAACTTTTTGCATGTTAAAATTGCAAACCAATAAATGCCTCATCTGTGTTGTGCATGAGCTAATGCTTTGCAGATTTTGCTAACTGGACTAAATGCAAAATTTATGCTAATCCCTTGTTATGAGTCATTGACAGGCCTACAGCTGATGCTCTGCTAATCAAGCTAAATGCTAAATTCATGTTAATCCCTGGATGGTGAGTCATTGGTGTGGCTTATGCCTTGCTAATTGCTAATTGAGCTAAGTGCTAAATTCACGCTAATCCCCACTGAAGAGTGAATGAGTCATATTGTGAGGTGCCTCAGAAACACAGATTGGTTAATCTGTGAGAAGCAAATTAAGAAATTCCTCCGCAGCTGCTTTGTGCGTCTTAATGTGTGTGTGTGTGTGGTCAGGGGGGCGAATTGGGAAATAATCACTGCAGATTACCGACATATGCTTGGTCAACATGAATCATTTTCAGCATTAATAAGTGTTCACATCTGCTGTGACCGCTGACGTAATGAAGCAAAGAAGGTGGCTCGGCCTCCGTCACTTTCCCACCGGTTATAGTTTGTTCCCCTTTCTCAAAATTCACACGGAACACAATACAGTCCAATCAGCCTTATTTACAGATACGGTTGTCACTCATCGGATCGTCCCATATTGGGAAATAAAATGCACTGTCGCACACTGAGTAAATACAGGGCGCTATTTGACGTTATTTGACGCTACTCTCACAACTCTCACAAGATTTGTACGTGTTCTTTCTTCATCATGAAAAGGTCGTGGTTGCGGGTGAATACCTTCAGTACAAGTCTGCCCGACAAATGAAAGAGGCTGTTAAAATTCAGATTAAGAGGCAGACGTGTCAGTGGTGATCAGTACAAGGCAAAGTGTACAGGTTGTTATAGAGTATTTATTTTCTGTCAGTCATAGTGGACTGTCTGACCTGAAGCAACATTCAGCAGGGGACTAAAGTGACCACATCTGCAGGGGAAGAGCCGCAGACACAGGGGAGGACCTTAAAAATCAGTGTATCGAAATATAGGAAATGAAGTATCTAACACTCAAAATCTCATGGGGGGGGGGGTTTAGGCCTAGCCTACCACCAAACCACCCGCTTGATTTGTGTTCTCTGAGCTGAACCACAGCACTTTTCACAAAAATAAAAGAGAAAACAGTTCTTTCAGAAAGACTGAGACTGGATTGAAATATATTCAAAGAATTGCTGTTTTCCTCCAATTTTGTCCTTATGGTGGGGCTAAAAGGCTAAAGATCAGGTTAGATTGTCATCTAACAATCTAGCGCGTGCAGCACTTATACACTTTACAAGAAGATTGGTGTGTTACTTTTCAATATTGTTTTAAAAGACTAATTCCAAATCACCATAGCAGGCTACCGTTTGCTCCATTTGTTGCTTTCATTCACAAAAATTTCACCCGTGAGAAAAAGAAGAACTTAATGTTTGATACACTCTGTGGTGTCACAGAATATTACTGCAGTGGCCACTGCCATCTCAACACAAAGCCATACCACAGCTCTTCTCAGCTTTACACTGCCACCAAACTGCAGACAGACACAGATAGAGAATAGCTGGTGATCACTGTGGAGGATTTAGCAGCTAAAGATTCAAATATTTCCCTCAGGAGGTGCTAGAGACCAAAAGCAGAGCTAAAAGAGAAAGAAATAAAGGTATTTTAATTGTTTTACAAGAGAGTGCTTTGGAGTTGTTTTGTGTATCCAAAGAGCACCTCAAATAAACATTACAAGACATACTGATATCTGCTGGTTTGGGTTTACAGCCCAAGTGCCTAAGTGCACACAAGCAATTCAGTTTTCATCCTAATGTCATGAGAAAATATTGGGGTGTCTGTGGAAAAACACATAACAGCGCTGTTGTGTTTTTAAGATGGTGAACTTTCTGCTCAGAATGTGAGAGGCTGCAGCTTTAGATTCCCTCCGATCTTTTACAGTCTTTAAGGGGCGGCAGAAATATTTATATGTGGATTTAAACGCAAGCAAATATATCAATATTTACTTGGAAAAGCCCCCATGTGAAGATATTTTAACTCAAAAACATTATGTTATTCATTAATAAGAGTAAAACAGTGAATAGGAATATCTAAAGGCGGCAATAGATTAAAACAAACTGTTTTATTTCAGAATCTTAACACATTTTCTCTAAATTCATGTCTTATTTCACTGAACATAAGCCCACAATTTAGTCTAACTTGCGAGACACAACTTATGATACATTTTTTAAATTAGATTGTCCAAAACTACTTTTTAGTTTAGTTTTACTACTACTACATCTTTTAGGGCTGCCACCCCATGTCCCCCCTCCCCCTCTGGATTGGCACATGCTTGTTTCTGTTATTGATGAAACTACATTTGAATTTTGTCTTTCTCAATTTGAAAGTTGTGTCACTTGCTCTTGCCACAGTGGCCACAAGCCATTCATATGAAAAAAGCATATCTGAACAGGAACCTGAATAAAGATGTGTTGCAAAGATTTACTCTTGGAAACTCAGAACTTACTTATGCATGCGTCATTGTGTTCACAGGTGAAGTTCAATGTTTCATTACTGTCTTATCTCCACTCTGAACCCTGTGAAACAAAGATCTGGGCTAACTGGTACTGGAGCAGAATTTTGCCTTCAGCCACCTCTTACCGGATTAGCGCTAACAACAGGCGAACAATGAGCCATGTGAGAGTGATTTAACTGCACGCCACCTCGTGCATGTTTGTGTCTGTTTTGTAATCTGCATTTTAGACGACACACAAAAAGGAACTAGACAGCACTGTGCACACCACATGCCAATCACTCACTGCTTTCTCCTTTTTCGGCCTCCTTGGCTGTTGTGGTTGCCAGATCTGAGGGGGAAAATCCCCCTTAAACGCAACCAGGCCGTTGATGGTAAAATGGCTACCAGACCGGGGAAAAGGAAGACATGGAGGAGAGGAAGCGACGTGCAGCTCTTTGATGGCGGTGTCGAGGACAGTCTCTGCGTGTGGCATGTATATGTCTGCCTGTGTGTGTGAGTGTGTACTGTATGTCTCTGTGTGCTTCAGTGTGGGTGAATGTGACTGTATACTGCATATATGTGTGTTTGCACGCCTTGTTGTCTGTCATTCCGCCCATGAGCAACCACTGTTTACATACACAGAGCTGAGCAGGGGTGGCACTGTGTGTGTGAGTATATGTGTGTGTTGGTGGGGAGGCAGGGGTGTTAGCAGTCTTTGGGTTTCAGTGGTTAACCCCTAAACTTTTTATTTTTCGGAGGAGTTGGGGATTGGTGGGGGGGCATCTGAGCATCAGTACTGGTGTGTGGGCACGTTATGTTCTTTATGGGCCAGGAACAATCAGGAGGGGAGGAAGTGAAGGAGGAGAGCGGGTAAGGAAGTAACTGCCCCCCAATACCCAACATATACCCCACTATCCCCCTCCCAAAAACACCCTCACACCACCACCGGAGGGAGAAGAGGAGGCTGCTGGACCACAGACCACCCAGAGAGACGGAGACAGACAGAGATACAGACATAAAGACAGACAGACACTAAGACACAAGACAGACAGACGGACAGCTTGAGACCAAAGTGAAAGAATTATAAAGAAATCAGACATGAAAGAGATAAAAAATAACAGAAATAAGAATTTAAAAAGAAGCGGAAAAAAGGACACAAGAAAAAATTAGTAGGCTTTGAAGGAAAAAAAAACTTTGCTCATGTTTGATCAGAAAAGTCAAACAGAAAAAAACAATGGACCTGAACAATGGACCTTTTTTTCTGTGAGGCTTGCTCGCATCAGCAAACTAAACTGTGCAAACTTGTCATTATTTACTCATTTGAACTTCATGAATGTCACTCCTTCAGGAGTGAGATTTGATTTTTAGCTTAAGTGCCACAGAAGGCCTCTTGTTCTGCTCTATTTGTCGGCTTCATTCACAAAAATTTCACCCAAGATTTAAAAAAAAAACAGAACTTTGTTGGAAGTCAGCAGCTCAAAACGTGATACATTTAACGGAGTCAAATAAAGTTAATGCACTAGTGAAAGTCATGTCATCACAGAACTGTACCAGACAGGAAATAAAGAAAAGGGGGACATGATGGACAAGAAAAGATCAAATGTATTTATTATGAACAAGTACACAATTATCAGTATCTGTATCTGTATCTGTGTCTGTTCAACCAATTAAAGGGAAGAACTAAGCAGAAGTTTTTAACTTGATGTGGGTTGATCAGCTACATTTCTTTTATTATAAAACTATGAACAGAACAGCCTAAAATTCAGCTTCAGAGCAAATTTGATCACAAGAGTAAGAGAACTATTACAGAACATGTTTTTTATGAACTTGAATGAAGTTTAGTGAATTAGTGAAAACAAACACATGCAGTATTCGCCACCCAATGAGGAATTTCCTCCACGAAGTACGTTATCTGTACTCACTCAACCCATCGACTGCTTTACATTGAAAGCATTCAACTGGCAAAATGTGAGGGGGCTGTTACCGTGAGGAAGCCACTGGAAAGAATTTGTCATCAAAAAAAAAAGAAAATGAGTCTCAAAGAAGAATCACTCATGCGAACAGTTTTGTTCTTAAGTGGTTTGTACGAGTGATACAGGAGACCTGCATGTGCAGTCACTCCAAACCTCAGTTTTTGCATATTTCGTTAGTTTGAAGACATTTTGACATTATCATGTCTGACTCTGCATTTTAATTATAATATACAGTAATTCTCAATTTATCCATGTAGCTTAAGGATATCATCACTAATTTAAATTTGGGATTACCTGATCAATCTTCACATGCAGGTTTAGAAAGTCTCTGTTCAGAGGAACATCCTCTGTTGCAACATAACTATAATGACATGTATTTTTCCTCCATCTGTGTGAATGAGACTTTGTCTTGATCCCCTCTTCTACATCCAGTTGGAGTCATTGATTGCCTCGCTCTGGTGAAGTGTTCGACCCATTTCTTCTTTATTTTAGTGACAGTACAGCCCTCAGGTGACACAGCACTAACAGCAGTCATTTTTTTTCTGCTTCTTGGCTTCATCAGGCCTCTTAATTCCACTGCAGACACTGTTTAAATGACAAACTTTTTCAGACTCTTTCATGAACGAACACTTCCTGACATCCCGACTAACACAAAAGCGTCGCAGGAACATAGTTGCAACATAGCTTTTGCACCGTGTGACGTTATAGCAG
>JAJHUR010105123.1:0-11692 GCA_027495735.1 Lutjanus campechanus
AAGTCACATAAAATGAAAATACTCAAGTGGCTGTAAGGACTTGACTTGGGAACTAAAGGGTCGCCAGTTCAAGTCCCGCATGGACCAAAGTACGGAGTGTAGACTGGTAGCTGGAGAGGTGCCAGTTCACCTCCTGCGTACTGCTGAAGTGCGCTTGAGCAAGGCACAGAACCCCTAACTGCTCAGGGTGCCTGGATTCAATGATAAAAATGATAAACAGAAGAAAGCAGCAGGGAGTTTCTTGTCTTTTACTTCAGTCTCTCTTTCAAATTCAATGCTGACTAACTTGGAACAATGTCCGAGTGCTGCTTTTAAAGGAGATGGATGGACAAAGTTACGGATGGAGGCAACAAGCCTTCAAACATTGCGTCGGAAAGGGCAAAAATGAACGTGTTCACCCAGGTGTCATGTTTCCATCACCTCCAATTGGAGCTGAAACTGATAATTACTGGGAATGAATGCTAATTAAGATACTCTGTTCCACTGAAGACAAAAACTAGATGAGTGTGGGTTTTTTGTCCAGTGTAACACTATTTTCACACCGAAATTATGGCATGTTTTTTTAAACACAGCTAAACCTGCTAAAAATCATGTCTGTGCAGGAGACCAGAAAGAGGAAGCGTCTTTGTGTTCAGCTCTGTTATTTTATAGCTTCTAACTGAATCTCTTTGGTCTGAAGTTTAGTTTCTCTCCTGCGTCGCTGTTTGTACTTTCAGGTATCTGCTTTATTTTACTGTTTCATGTTCACTTTCAGCTGAATAAGAGTTGTGTTTAAGTAACAGCTGATGAAAAAAAAACAATAAAAGGTTTTGGATAACAAATAACAAGGGACTTTTATTGTTGACACTTGACCAAAGACGAGCGCTTCATTAATAAATACACACCTTCAAGTGGGTGCAAACTCCCCTGTGCTGGTCAAACTGAATGAAAACCAATGCAGACGTGGAAAACAGTTGAAGATGTTACTGACAGAAGAGACAGGCCTTGACTGCCTTGGCCAAAAAGGGGCCAAAATCAGAATGTCCACCCGGGACAACTGCCGAGTCATTTGACCCGGGACTAAATCCCGATTGTACCTTTTCCCACTGAAGACAATAGCCAGATGTTAGTGGGTGTTGGGGGCTTTAGTGTGTATCCATGCTGTGAGCTGTGCGTGCTTACAGTTGTGGTGGCTCTTGGTGACGCTGTCTGAATCCAGGGCGTGGTAGAAGTCGTAGACCGAACGACCCAGCAGATCCTCAGGAGTGTAGCCCATCAACTCTGTAACCCTGTAACACACACACACACACACACACACACACACACACACACACACACACACACACATTTAATAATATGTCGGATTTGATGTTATTAATTTCATCTTTTCTGTGATTCCCTCCTTACACGCAACGCTCCAAAGACAAATCCTGCTCTCCGCACTGAACTCGCGCACTTCAAAAGGCTTCACAAATGATTTGGAAATCAAACCGAGAGGTGAGCAGCCTTCCAAAAATAAGAATTGCTCACATTCTCTGTCCCTGCTAACTCCCCGTGTTTCTGGGAACAGCTAATCTCTTTCCGTCACTCTCATCACGAGTTCACTTTGTTAATGAGGATTTTGTTGCTGGCTTTGAGTTACCACATTTAAAAAATCTCTCCCTTTTTTCCCTTTTATTTCTCTCCAGCTCTCTTTTCCCAGCAAATGTGTCCTCAGTATACAGGTTTTGGGGGTAAATTACAGGATTACGCTAATCTGATTAACAGAAAAGAGGCATTCAGTACAGGTGTATGAACTGTTTTTGAGTTCAGATGATCAACACTGACTTAGTTTTGGGCAGCACCAAACATACTTGGAGTGGTTTATTCACTCTCTCTTAGTTTAGTTTAATGGAGTCTCCTCCCATCAAACTGTGTTGTGAGAACATAATCCAAGCCAACAACAGGAAATGACCTTCCAAACACAAGGGTTTATGGGTATAAGGAGACCAGAGAGGGTAAACTGGGATGAAGAATGCAGACGGTTCTCCTATCTGGAATCATGGAGCCGTTTGTGACCATCTTGGGTTGACTTGCAAACCTAAAGAAAACTATGCACTATGCACACTATTTTAAAATACAGTGACAGTGACATCAAATTCAGCTTTCTGCCCAAAGTGTTAATATTATTATCCCTGCCAAAGAGGATTTGTTTTTGGTACAGTTTGTTGGTTTATTTGTCAGTCTCACAGCAGGATTACTGAAAAACCACCTGCCCTAATTTTCACGAAACTGGAAGGGTGGAAGGGTGTAACATGAGCCGTTGGCAGTCTCTGTGACGTCACCCAGAAGTTTCTGAAGAGACATTGTGAAGCTCAGCGTGGTGGCCATGGCCGTTGCCATCTCAGCAAACCCAAAATATGGGCAAAGAAGTGGAGCATGGTTAAAGCTGAGGTGGCTGTATGAATCGGCTACCTGGCGACTAGCCACCTGTGATGGCACCCACCTGGTTCTCAAAGCCTCCATGCCTTTAATTATGCATAACTAATAAAAATTCACCCCGGTCCAGTCTTCATGAATGGATAAATTAGCTATAGAGACTCAAACTGGTTTTTTTTTTGTTTTTTTTTGTACCAGGCTGTAAAATTCTGCTGTAAATTTGGGGAACTTAATATGGAGGTCTATGGAAATCGACTTAGTTTCGGAGCCAGCCTTAAGCTGCTGTTTTTGGCACTTGCGGGTTGGCTTCCTTTTTCAGCCCTGAAGGCTGCCAGTTGGGAAAAACCCATTTAATTTTTGAATGGATCCAAATTCCGGGGCGGATACACAAATTGTTTTTCACTTTCAGTAACACTTGCCTTGGTGTAATAAATGCCATACATCTTTAAATCCAATAGATGATACTAAAGATCAATAGTGAGAAAATATAGCCAGTGGCAGTAATGCATATCTCAATCCACATTCACAGGTAGCAGTAATCCTCTGGAGTAGCCTAAACATGTAGTTTGTCAAACTTCATGCAGACAGCAGTTGTTATGGAGCATCCTGGGGACAAAGAGGTTTCATGGAAGAACCCACGCAGTTGTATTATTACCACATCGTAACAACGCTTGTTCAAACTAAAGTGTGGCTTGGTAAACATAAGTACACACATATCATGCAACTGATTATACTCATTTATATCCAAATGTGAACTGTCCACAATAAACTCCAACAGAGATAATAAACAGGGGTGTTTCTAGAGGGGCGGCATTAGGGGCACTGGCCACCTGTGAAATCTGATTGGCAAGTGCGACCCCATTATTCTCAAATATGATTGGTTATCTTAACCAGTGAGAGGCGGGACCTTAGTTTGATGAGTATTTTTAACACATTGTTTTCTTTTGTATGTAGCCTTCTTTTTACATGGTTAATTTACTCACATAACAAATCATAAAAAATAAGAGTATTATTGGGTTATAAAGGATAAATTTAGTCTGAGGTAGAATATCTGTCTTATAGTTTAAAGAATAATAACGGCTTTATATATCATTCTTATGGTGCCACTCTTTTATGTTGTGATTGGTGGGACTATCTTTCGAATAAAATTTTTAAACACAGGAATGTAAGAAACTGTAAGATACTCTAATGTAAATAATCAAAGTGGATATGACAGATGGTGCATTAATGTCCGTACACGTGTACTTCATGGCACCCCTGCATAATAGATTACTGCCCCACTCAAAAAAGTCTGGAAATGCTCCTGATATTACGAAAAAAAAAAGTACAAACTTCATGCCTCACGGGAACAAGTAATAATATTGCCCATGAAATTTGAGGAAGAATGGACTATTGGTCTTGGCAGAGGTCTGCGCTCTCCGAGTGCCTTTCATGTTTTCTATCCTAATGGTGAAACGATGAACAGTCCCAAACATTAAACCAGCATGTCAAAAGTTTTCCCACATCACACCACTGGCTTTCTTTTGAACTTGGTAAATTAAAAAACTTGGAAAAAAAATTAAATTGAGCTTTCCGTCCAAATTCTTACCGCTCGATTGTGCATGACGTTATGATTATTTTCTGACTTAAATGCCAAAATATTATTGAATGCATGCGGATATTTGCAACATAAAATAGAGAACAGTTCTAAATCATTTAGTCATCATTTCAATTAGTTTGTGATTATCTAACTTTTATCACAGTTGACATGGGAACACGACATTAAATCAAGTTACGATAAGAACATAATGATCATCTTCAATATCTGCGATTAATAACATTTTTAATTCTCAGTTAATTCCATGATCAATCTTAACTCGTTGATTTCAGAGTTCCTGGGATTTTGGTAAAAATGTGGATGATGAAGATAAATTGTAAGTCACAGTGGGATGAAGATGTGTGAATGAAGATGTGTCATGCAGATTGATTGTGAGAGTGACTGGGAGAAAGGGGGAAAGAGGAGAATAAAGGGGCCTGGTGGTGCAGATTACATAACACCCACAGATGCAGGCCTCAGAGTGGAGGGAGGGAGCAGGGAAAATGAAAGAGAGGAGAGATGCATCTTAAAAGTGGACAAAATTAGGTGAAAAACAGGCAGTGACAAAGAGATGGCAAGGGCGAAAGTGAATTAAGGACGGGGGCAAAGACAGGAATGGTTGGTTAAATGGAAAATTTAAAACAGAGGAGAGGGAGGAGGTGGTGAGAGGAGAGGAGAGGAGAGGAGAGCTGCAGTGAAAAAAGAAAGAAAACAAAATCATATCCAAGAGTGGTTTCAACTAAAATAGCATCAAATTATTATAATGATGATTATGATGATGATTGCTGGCTCAAGACCTCCCAATACACACACCCTTACCAACTGGTGACCCTTTCCCTATCCGTGCTGCTTTCTCTCCAAACCTTTAATGTTCTTCAATCCATTTTTTTCCCCCCAGGGGAACGATATACTTGTTTGTTTTAATTTTATTGTGCATTATTTCAGATCATTTTATGAAGCCTGTTTGTCAGGTTTCACTATAATTTTCCACCATTTTATTTAGCTTATTGCCCGGTTTTGTTATGTCTTCCATCAGATAATAAATGACAGGTTATATGAATGATATTGTTTGGTATGTTCATTCCGTCTACATGATGAATTATTTTTGGATCTAAAACCAGATGGAGTCACGCTCATAGTAACTATCATATGCCTTGAAAAACTGGACTTTTTAGGAGTTTTAAACAAGTTGTGTAAAACCTACGAGTAAGCATGCCCTGCTCACGTTTTCTTGCTGCAGGTCGCTATTGTGATCTATTAGTCATATCAGTTGATACACAGCCAATACGGATACATTTTATTGTGTTTTTAGCAGCTGGTATAGCAGTAGAGAGTGCTGCAGGAATGAGTCATAAACCTGGAAGTGCGTTAGCATATTAGCACTTATTGTTCCCTCGTCTTGAGGTCAATGGGTTTTTCATTATTTGCATGAAATAAGATCTGTGGTTAACATCAAACCGAAGAGACTTGAACATTTTTCATGACATGAAATACATCAGCAAATACCCCACTCAGGAATTTTGAAGGTTTTGCATGTCTGTGAAAAGACAGTTGCTAACAAGTGGCTAAATAAGACTACAGTGGTTGTCACAGACATGAAAACTCATCACTCATCACTTAGTTTGGTGACTTTGTGTTATGCGACTATGGCGTAGTTCGTTTCTAGCCTGCAGTCTGTTAGCGTTTTACCGCTGGTGATCGCATTCATGCTTCAAAAATCATCAAAGTGGCATTTGTTTTCGAAGATTATCTGGCTGGACAAAACATATAAGTAAAAAGAGCTTATTTTCTGCACTAATGCATAATTAGGGAACCAGAGCAATGCTAAGTTCTGAGCTGGCCAACAAAAATACATCATCCCAGCAGCACTATATCAAGCCGAACTGGACGGTAATACCAAATTTTACCACCAAGGGTCACAGGTGACTCCCAAAAGGAGCATAATAAGAGCTCATGAATGAGAGTGGAGTTGCAAGTCAGTGAGTTTAGAGACACCACATTCCTGCAATAAAAGCCCAGCTAAGGAATGAAGGGTTTTTATGCACTGAAATGCTGGAGGGATTTTAATTTGAAATGGAAACAGGAAGTTTGTTTTAACAATGTGATGCAGTAACTTGAGCAGATTAAAATGAGGCTTTGTACTTCTCCTATGTATAGCTTGGCTAGCTACCTGGCTAACATAGCAAACAGATGTGATTAGCATGGGTGACGTGATGATTATCAGGGACGGGATTAAACTGATGATGGAAAATGATGAGGTGAGTGCCATCAACAAATCTCGATAGCGCATTTCAGATTCATTCTGCGCTCATGGGAGGCATGGTGGTGCAGTGGTTAGCACTGTTGCCTCACAGCAAAAAGGTTCTGAGTTCAAATCCTCCAGCGTGTTTGGGGGCTGGGGACTTTGTGGCTGAGGCAGGACCCTTCTGTGCGGAGTTTGCATGTTCTCCTTGTGTCTGCCTGGGTTCTCTCCGGGTACTCCGGCTTCCTCCCACAGTCCAAAGGCATGCTGCATAATAGGTTAAACGATAACTCTAAATTGCCCGTAGGTGTGAATGTGAGCGTGAGCGGCTGTCTGTCACTATGTGCCAGCCGTGCGATGAATTAGCGACTTGGTTACGGACAATGCATGGATGAATGGATCTACGCTCATGTGGAGGCAACACACAAAGGACAAAAAGGTGTAAATAACTGATTAACAAATGATGTCGGGGGTGAAGTGTTCCATCTGTTTCATTAGCATGCAACAATGCCAACAACTTGGCTGAAAATGTTTATGTCATCAATTGGTTTCCGTGATTGGCAACTATAGAAATCATCCCAACAATCCTAATCTCTCAATTGCATATTTTTACTGAATATCGGTCGATAATGATTGGCTGCCGATCGATCGGACCATCCCTACCTAAGAGGCTGGATTTCTCCTGGACGTTTCCGCTCATTCAGAAGCTGGTCCCATTGTCTCTTTCCAACCTCTTTCTATCCCAACTCGTCAGATAGTGATGTTTTGACGCCTGAAGTGCAGGTTACCCCTTTAGTGGCTGTTTAAGACGCTGCCAGCAAGCCTCTTTTAACACGTGGTTAACCTTGTGAAACGAGTTTGGGTAGGTTTAGGCACAAAAATTTGATTAGTTTGAAGTTACAATAGGTGTTATTACATAACGTACGTCGCATGGCATCAATGAAGCGATTAGCAAAACGAAAGCCACATGATGCTTGTAACGTTATGTACCTTAATATTGTTTTAGTTTCACATGGGACACAAACCTCAGTCTCCTGGGTGAAACTTCTGTGTTTGTTTGATCCATCCATTCACCCCACCTCACTCCACGTGTGAACTTTCTCTCTCTTTATACCACATCAACTGCCCGGTGCATCGCTTTCAGACGCTGATGGGTATTATGCATGTCTGTATGTGTCACCGAGGGGCAGTGACAAATCGTCGGTATCTGCTGAGTTGGTAATGACAACAGGCTGCTCTTTCTCCATTAAGCGAGAAGTCTTTTTCCTTTCTCTTTCCTTTTCCCCTCCTTCCCTGCTCCCTCTCTTTCTTTGTCTTCCCCTTCCTGACCCGACCTCTCGCACTGCCAGACATGAGCTCAAGAAACTTTTTGTCCCTTTCCCTAATGAGTCTAAGTCCCTGCTGAGCCAGGAGGGCGACCCACCAACAATAAACTCATTTGCGTAATTGGAGAGAAGATTTGGGCAGCTATTAAATTGCACCAAAAAGGCGAAAAAGAAAATGGGTCCTTGTTCGCAGCGCGGTGACGCACAGACGTGTGCACGCAGTACACAAACGCACATTCACTTTTTCTCCAAAAGAAACCTTTGTCCTGCATGAGCAACTTGATAAGATTACAGGTCTGCGAGCTTGTGCTTGTGTAACTCGAATCAGTGTGTGTGTGTGTGTGTGAGTGTGTGTGTGTTCGTCATCACCTCCTTCAGCCAGCGGGAGAGAAATATTTAGGTGCAAACGAACTGGTTCTTTGGCTTCAAGATGGCTGCTGTGCATGTAACGGAGTCAGCGTCCAAAGAGACAAATCTCTTCGCGTGTAACATCCGTCACCATAGTGACACAAACAGGACAGGCTGTCCCAGTGACATGACTGATGTGATGAGATGAACGCTGGAATGTGCGCGCTTGTAGGCTTGTCTACACGTGCATCTGCGATCAGAAACACTTGCCACGGTCTGAAGATGTCGTGACAGCGTCTTATTAAGGTATTAATGTTTCATCTCTGGCTTACATTTCTCACTGACGGGCCTGCCAAGTCAAACCCATTCAGTCAACACACTGCAATCAGTCAAAAACGTCTTGCATGTGTGTGTGCAACTTTGTGCTTTACTTTAAGGATTGTGTTTTAACTGGCAGCGGTCCACAGCTTGAAGATGCTGTTCCACTGAACTCCGCTGAACTCTACTGGGGTTCTTCAAAGCCTCGATGAGAACAGTTAAATCATTTTTCAAATACATTTTCTAGTTTCAGGCTTTAAGATGAGATTTTTTTTGGAATTTTTTGCTTTAGTTTCACATGACTCTAAATTTAATACTTTGTTTTTTTTTTTGGTTTTATTGGATTTAAGGAAAAATAATTCATTTTAATTTGACATAATTCCACGCTCTGTTGATGTCTGACAGGCGTTCTGCCCCTTTTCGACATTTCACAGAGTCACTGAATAATGAGTTGTAAAGCAAAAATTTCAAGCGATTAATCAATAATGAAAATAACAGCTACAATAACACTTCACATCTGTTTATAATTTTAAGGTCTCTGTGATTTAGGCCTGCATCTATATCGTGCTCACATGAAGAGGAATTCAATGATTTGGAGAAAAAAATGCATCATTTATCAGTTGATTGACTTGGCAAACATGATGTCTTGTGCAGTCATTATTGGAGACTGGATCGTGGCCCAGAGGTGGGTCACCAGAAATTTTATTTGGGTCACCAAATAAATAAAAGCTATAGAAGAAATCTTTACAAAATTAAGATTTATATCTGCAGTATACCTTTTATTAAGCATTTTAAATGTGTATAATGTTTAACTGATGAGAGGAAAAAAAAAACAAAAGCCTGTTAATTTTGCCTAAACGCACTTATTTTGTCTCATTTATGAAGTATGATTAAATGTCCTTTATTGTTTTCCTGATGAAAGGAAATTATAACAATTAGATGGCCTGGTAACTCAGCCTAAATACTTTTATTTCTCATCAAATATTTAACATGTGTATACGTTTTCTATAACACGTGCCAAGATAATATAATTTGATGGGAAAATGGCAGTAAAAAAAAGATTTATTTATAAGGCCTATTGTGAACTGGGTCACAAGGGTTTGCCATGTTTAAAAAGTGGGTCCCCAGAAAAAACAAAGTTCAGGAAACACTGGTCTAGTGGAGTGGTTCTCAACCTTTTCGAGTCACCTATCTTCTTACAACACAAGAGAAATGTATGTTGTATTAGAAAGATGTAGAGAGAAACAGTTTCCACCATTGATTGACTGCTAGGAGGAATAATTACATGTATGTTTATTAAAAGTTATAGACTGTTAGAGTAGAATACGATATATGAACTAATTTAGATGTAAACATTTAAATATTCTCAATATCTACTCCTACTCCTACTGCTTTGTGAACCATTGGTCTTGTAATATTCCATCCATCCATTGTCCTTATCCGCTTACCCTGAAGGGCTGTGAGAGGAAGGTCTGGAGCCTATCCCAGCTGACATTTGGCAAGAGGCGGGGTACACCCCGGACAAGTCGCCAATTCATTGCAGGGCTGACACTCATAGACTCATAGAGACAGGCAACCGCTCACTCTCACGTTCACACCTACTGGCAATTTAGAGTTATCAACTAACCTATTATTCTGCATGTCTTTGGACTGTAGGAAGAAGCCGGAGTACCCTGGGAGAACCCATATGGACACAAGGAGAACATGCGAACTCCACACAGAAAGGTCTTGCCCCTGTCATAAACTTCCCAACCACCCAGCCGACTGGGGGATTCGAACTCAGAACCTTCTTGCTTGTAATTCCTAAATTACTTGGGACCATCTAAAACCATGATTAAGGTTTTCTCCGCTGACTATAATCCCAAAAAAAGGCTTCAAATATCACAGAAACAAGCTAATAACTTCTTATTATTATATTTTTACTCCCTATTTTTACTTCTACTCATAAATGTCTGTACTTTTTCCTGTTTCACTCTCTGTGATGTAAGCCTGCCTCAAGCTGTGTGCGTCCCACTGTGTATGACAGCACATGTGTTTGTGTCTACCTCTCGTCACAGTAGGTGAACTTCATGTCCATGCTGTGTCTGCTCAGGAAGGTCTTGCTGTCCATCGGCGTGTCGATGTTGGACGGGTGTGGGATGGGTTCACACATCAGGACAGCGCAGGTGAGCGGAGGCCCTTTGAAGGCACACAGCCCTCGCGGAGGGCAGCTGTTGTATATCTTCAGCTGTCCGGTGCAATGCAACACCTGGAGGAAAAATGTTACTTACACAGTGTAGCAGTAAAGCAGAAAGCTGAAGGTCAGAGGATGAGAAGTGTACTGATGTATTGTGTATTTAGCAGCTGATGTTGATGCTGAAATCTCTTTTCATTTTTTTTGTGAAATTATTACCTGTTACACTGCTAATACTTGTTCTATGTTATGTTTACTAGGTGCTTCTTACTTAGGTGAGAAACATTTTTTTTTTAAATTGAGGGGTTAAGTGAGGGCCAGACAGGATGGCAAAAATCAGAGGAGGAAATTTTAAATTTTGCATCTCAAGAATAAAGCTGAAATGTTGAGACAAAACTTCAAATGTCAAGAATAAAGTTGAAGTGTTGAAAATAAGTTGACAAAGTTGAAATGTTGAGAATTTCTTTATTCATTTTGATTTTATTCTCAAAATGCAAAACAACAAAAAATGTCCCATTATCCCTGGCTCTAATATTCTTCAGGAAATTCTCAGACTTTGGTGTAATCTTTCTGTTTACGTGTAAATTACAGGATCATTTTATTTCCTCAGGCCTCTATGTAATAAATCAGTCTAACAATGACAAACTACTCTGGCAAACTGTTCACAGTATGTTGACACACTGATCTTGTGAAAACAGGGCTGCGAACTGCTTCACTGCTTCATTTGAAGGTGTCACAACCCAAAATAGTTAGAATCCAAGGATCTGTTGCGCAGCCAGAAGAGGAAATGTCTGTTGTAGGAACACACACGCACACATGAATGGTGCAGATGTTGCAGATGTGCTGGCTCGTAGCTGCAGCAGCAGGTCTCTCTTACCTTCCAGCTGGCTGACTTGAGGTTGACGGTGCGTCCTCTGTTGGTCACCGTGCATTTCATCCTCATGAAGAAATCTCGCTCTGTGCTCAGCTCTTTGCCTTTTTTACCGAAGCCACCTCCTGAAACACAGAACAGTCACAGCGGGGAAATCAACTGTATTATATTACTCCTGCAGCGCAGTGAACTCATGTTATATGTTGTAATGAAGTCATTAGCTGAATCTGAGAGTGCATTCCACAACTCAAGCAGATGTTTTTAGTGATAAATTCACAAATTTGATTTTGTGTGTGTGTGTGTGTGTGTGTGTGTGTGTGTGATCAGTGTTTTCATTAATAATCATTTCGTGAAGAAAATTGCACTCAACATCCCACTATTTTCCATTCTAATTTTAAAATGATGCAGATTAAAATTAGGGAACAATTAACAATTAATTCAT
>JAJHUR010105126.1:944-11159 GCA_027495735.1 Lutjanus campechanus
GCCAACCACTTTAATGTCATGTCAACACATAAAGCTACAGCGTGTTTATAACAGGTTATGTTGTTAATGTCAACTCATCATAACTCAGACATTGTTGTCCTGATTAATGTCATGTTGTCATAACAAACATTTTTGTCTTTTTTAAGTCAAATTGTCATAACGTAGACATTTACAGGTTATGTTGTATATGTTAATGTCAAGCTGTTATAGCAAAGACATTGACAGTTTCTGTTGTCTTGGTTATTGTCAAGCTGTCGTGACAAAGACATTGACATGCTATGTTATCTTGGTTAATGTCAAGTTGTCATAACCAAGACAATGACAGGTTATGTTGTCTTGGTTAATGTCAAGTTGTCATAACCGAGACAATGACAGGTTATGTTGTCTTGGTTAATGTCAAGTTGTCATAACAAGGACATTGTTGTCTTGATTAATATCAAGTCTTCCTACCAAAGACAAAAATGCATTACATTAACAATGACATAACTGACTAAATAACACTTTATGACAATAGTCATAAAACTCGTGTGTGTTTTACGTTCCTGACAAGTGTCATAACATGTTTATAACAATGACATGCTACAGGCTGAAGCTGACCAACGATGAGATCCGCCATGCCATCCTGACCATGGATGAACAGGAAGACTTACCCAAAGACATGCTGGAGCAGGTGCCAACACACACAAACACAGTCTGAGGACACAATGAACAAGCTCCATATTAATATTGATATTAGCATCTTAATTTACTTTAAGATTTTGGTATGATATTGGATCAGTTCAACAACTATGGTGCATGTT
Organism: Lutjanus campechanus; assembly: GCA_027495735.1. Classification (NCBI taxonomy): domain Eukaryota; kingdom Metazoa; phylum Chordata; class Actinopteri; order Lutjaniformes; family Lutjanidae; genus Lutjanus; species Lutjanus campechanus. The sequence continues at coordinate 1,745 of JAJHUR010105126.1, forward strand.
TCCTACTGAAACATCAGAATATATTTCATACATACCTGATAAATATTTACATGAAGAACTTTTCAAATGTACTTATCTTTGTGTGTGTGTGTGTGTGTGTGTGTGTGAAGCTTCTGAAGTTTGTTCCTGAGAAGAGCGACATCGAGCTGTTAGAAGAACACAAACATGAGCTGGAACGTATGGCCAAAGCAGACCGCTTCCTGTATGAGATGAGCAGGTACACACACCCCCAAAAAAACCAAGAAGTAGATCCTGTATAAAGGAAATGTATGAATATTTGCACTATTCTCTGAAGGGTTAAAGGGACAGTTCGCCCCAAAATCAAAATTTTTCCTGTTACTTGTAGTGCTAGCACAAGCATTTATAACATTTATCTTCAGTCTAATGCATTAATAATGCCATACTACAAATGTTTAACCACAACCATAACGTGTTCATAATATACAAATAAATATGTCTTATATCAACTTAATTTTATTTAACACAATACCTGGACTTCGTATGTGGAGCCTCCATGCAAAAGGATGATGTATGTCCCATCCAGCATCTACAAAGAAGTTTAATGCATAATTAGTTTATTAGTCTCATCAAATGGGGATTTGCATCAAGTGATGTAATGTAGAATAGATCTATAACTGTTATTACAGCTGCCAGTGACTCATTACAAACATTTTGGATCTGAGTCCACTCACAGTCATACTTTGTATTTCCTGTCCTCACCCAGCATCAACCACTATCAGCAGAGACTCCAGTCCCTCTACTTCAAGAAGAAGTTTGCTGAAAGAGTGGCTGACGTCAAACCTAAAATCAAAGGTAAGACTATTTCATTGAATCACACTGAAAAAAGGATGAAAGTAAATATTTGAGAGTAAGGCTACGTTTGTCACTAATAAGGATGAATAATATTGAACAGTCCCTCCAGGATTTTGCAGGTTTTTTGTGGGGTTTGTTGCAGCCTAAAATGTCTGATTTCACAGCAGCTTTTCCAAAAAAAATTGGGATGCATGTTACCATGTTTTTATGCATTTTTTTGTAATGAAATTGCAGGACCGAGTGAAAACTGTTAAAAAAAAAAAAAGAAAGAAAAAAAAATTTGTGTTTTTGTTTTTCTTGTAATAATTCATCAAAAATAAAAGACAACTTGTTTTGGTGAGAATAAAACTGCTCTCTGTTTTAAGTAACTTCACCAAAAAGGCTTGAGTTTGAACAAAATATGATTTATTTGTAAATGAAGAAGTACACTGGGGGTTATCCCCAAAGAAGCTAAATCTTTTTGGAACTTGTGCACAAAACAGCCCAAAATCATATAATATTAAAGTGCCCAGAGGATTTATACATGTTAATAACAGTGACAAAACATGTGTTCTTTTCAGTACCTGTGACAAATTAAAAATAGTAAAAGAAATAAAATAAAACTTGGAAACGTACATGGAGGATGTTTATGCATGGGGCTGCTATGATTGGTAGAACTTGAAGGATGATTGCTCAGCTTTGTGGAAAAGCTGCAGTGATTTGCAAGGTTGTGCAGAATTTACAGAGATAAGCTGAATTTGCGTTAATTGTTGCGATCACAACTTCCTGGAGGGACTGATTAAAGTTTCATGAAGTTATTTTTTGTATGCAGACATTGTAAGATATAAGATATTACTGATTTGCATGCTGTCGGTGAACATGTATGACATCCCCTCTTTATCTGTCTGCTTTCAGCTCTGAGTCTTGCCTCCAGGGAGGTGGTCCAGAGCGGGAGATTGCGTCAGCTGCTGGAGGTGGTCCTGGCCTTTGGGAACTATATGAACAAAGGACAACGAGGAAACGCCTATGGATTCAAAGTGTCCAGTCTCAACAAGATCGCTGACACCAAGTCAAGCATTGACAAGTACGGCTCATCATCAGCTTTCCATATCATAAATTTGACATATAACAAAAGCACAGGTGTACATAATACAGTAACAACCAGACAAAATGTCTGCTGTGAAAAACACCCTCACTGCAAGTTGCCTTATTTCATCTAAACATCACTGAAAAATGAAAAATAATAAATGTGGTGTGTGTTGCAGAAACATCACTCTGCTTCACTACATGATCACTGTGCTGGAGAGGAAGTACCCGAAGGTGGCAGCTTTCAGTGAAGAGCTGCAAAATGTGCCAGAAGCTGCTAAAGTCAAGTAAGAACACACACACACACACACACACACACACACACACACACACACACACACACACACACACACACACACACACAGTACACACACAGTGGCTGTTAAAGTGATACATGCAGAATCAATTACATTGAAATAATGTTTGAATTATGAGGCTGGTTTAATTACATTTATGAACCTAGAAGCAGGATATTTAACCATCTCAACTTTTTATTTAAAGGGTAACTTTGGTATATATATTTTTCCCATTATAACATTAATAACAGTACCAGTAACAAAATAAAACTCACCTAAACTGTCACTGTTTGTCATTCAACTGTTCCAACAATCACCAGCTCTGGTTTGTTTGAAATAAAATTTACTGACCATTAAACAGGCTGCAATGGAATCCTTTGGGGCAACTGCGCACATTCAAAGTACATCCACTAAAAGTGCTTGTTTTACCACTGACAGACTCAGATTGTTATTCTAGGTGTCTGACCATTTTATGGAAAGGATAGATAGAGCTTTTTGTTAAAGAGTAGGATCCTTTTTCTTTAACCAGTAACCATGTCAACTACATAGTTTCATGCATACTGAAGTAAGTCAGTAAAAATAAGAGTAAAATAACAGACATGAAAAATTGCTCATAAGAGAACAAGTACCCAAAATAATCACTTAATTACAGTAATTTGGGGAACTGTAATTAGCCACTTCCTCCTCTTCTCATTATCTATTTCCTCCTGTGTGTCTCTTTCACTGTCTCTCCAGTATGACAGAGTTGGAGAAGGACATTGGCAATCTGAGATCTGGCCTGAAGAGTGTTGAGGCGGTGAGTGAGCTCAGTAGAGCGCCAGGAAATCTGTTCACACACATAAGGAAAAATTCACGTCTTCATGAGTCTGTCTGTGTGTCTGCTGTGTGTCTGTCCGTCTCCAGGAGCTGCAGTACCAGCAGGCTCAGTCCTCCCGGGGTCCTGCAGACAAGTTTGTGTCTGTGGTCAGCCAGTTCATCACTGTGGCCTCCTTCAGCTTCTCTGAGGTGGAGGAGTCTCTCACTGAGGCCAAAGAAGTGGTGAGTGACCAACAGATGACTGTTTCACTTTCATTTTGTCCCAACTTCAGCTTCTGACTTCAAAAACGTGTAACATCATCATAACACTAAGCTGTCTCAAGGTACAGGCTAAATGCTGGAGCCGTGTTTACATCAATGTATTTTTTATCAGAAATGTCTGATTTCCATCCTGTTTTCTACATTGTTTTTTACTGTTTGACATTTGACTCGTGCGTCATCTTGTTGCACCCTCTTCTGCAATGGTATAATGGTTTTCCTTATAATCACATAACAGTAGTGGATGGAAAAAACCATTCACATGTTCTGTAGTTGATTTCCTGACATCCAGTTAAAATTTAGCAGCATTTTCCCACTGCTCTTTAGCTTTATGCTAAGGTAGGCTAACCAGTATGTACACCAAACCAATCTTTTGGTCATGAGGGCACCGTGGTTCACCTTTATGTATGAGGCTGGAGATATACTTGCGCTTGTGAACATGTAGCACTGATTTCTGTGGATGTGCTCAACCATCAAATGAAAATGAAACTCAAATGACCAAAATAACCACCTTTACCCATCGTGTCTCCTGTTGAAGTTTGGAGAGGCACTGAGACACTTTGGGGAAGACCTGTCCAGCCTGCAGCCGGATGAGTTCTTTGGGATCTTCGACAGTTTCCTCACAGCTTACTCCGAGGCCAAACAGGACAACGAGAACATGGCCAAACGCAAAGAGGAGGAGGAGAAACGGGCGCTCATGGAGGCACAGGTGAGAACACATCATCAGATGTACTGTAGGCAGACAGGTGAAAGTCAGTCGTTTGAAACGATACAGGATGTGTTTGAATAGTTCTTTGCCAGGTGTTTGTTACATAGTGGTTCCATAAATGAGAAGTATTTTACACTTTGAGCATATTCATCACAAAATGTTATATAAAGGTCCAGTAAGTCATCGCAATGATAAACCTCTCAAAATAATGACGTGCTTATTTCAAAATTTGTTAGAATCTCAAAATAAAAGGAAACTTTCTCATGATTTTTCTTTTGTTTCTTTGGCACATATGAGGAAGGAGCACTTAGGTTTACACATATACCAAGAATGTTTCTCATTATTTAGTGATACCAAGTCATTATTTTGCAATTATTTTTGCAAGATTAAATAATTATTTTGCAGTACCAAGTCATTATTAAATCATTTTTGTGATACTCAGTAAAAAATTTGCAATTATTTTGCAAGATTAAGCGATTATTTTGCAATACTAAGTTATTACTACGTAATTTTAAGTCATTATTTGGCAGTACTAAGTCATTATTAAGTCATTTTTGTCATACTAAGTAATTATTTTGCCATTATTTTGTGATATTAACTCATTATTTTGCTATACCAAGTAATTATTTTGCAAACTAAGTCATTAAGTCATATTTATGATACTAAGTCATTATGTTGGCATTATTTTGCAATATTATTGCAAGTAATTATTAAGTCATTTTTATGATATTAAGTGATTATTTTATAACACTAAGCACTTATTTTGCAATGTTAAGTCATTATTTTGCTATACCAATTACTACAACTAAGTCATTAGTAACTCATTTTTATGACACCAAGTCATAATTTTGCAATACTAAGTCATTATTAGGTCATTATCATGATACTAATTCATTATTTGCAATTATTTTTCAATATTAAGTCATCATTTTGTGATGCTTAGTAATTATTTTGCTATACTAAGTCATGATTTTGCAACACTAAGTAATTACTTTGCAATTATTTAGTCTATTATCTAGTCATTATCACTTCAAGAAAGTTTCTCATCATAATGACTTACAGGATCTTTTTTCCATCACATTAGCTGTAATGATTCCATAGAAAATGCACAAATTTTGACACTAACATCTGAGAGCTGGTGTAACTCTCACTGTTTTCCTCATCCCCTCATTAATGGATGAATATACAGTAAAGATGTTAAATGAAGCCATCCACCCTCTCCTGTTATGATCTCTCATTCTGTTCTTCTCCTCCAGCTGAAGAAAGAGAGGGAGCAGAAGGCGAGGAAAGCTAACGCAGAGGAGGGCGGTGAGTTTGATGACCTGGTGTCTGCTCTGCGCTCCGGAGAGGTGTTTGATAAGGACCTGTCCAAAATGAACCGAAGGAAACAGAGGAGACACGACTTGTTCGACAACAGCCGGGAGAGACCAGTAACGAAACTGAACGAGTGACAGTGATGGGACACCTGATGGACAGCAGCACCTCACTGAGACTCTTAAAGACCCACTGAAACACATGAACCAGTTAAAGGAATAGTTCAACATTATCCAACAAGAACAAGATGTCCCATATTACACACACTGCTTCCAAAATCACTGGTCTTCCATCCCCCAACCTCTCAGGTCTCACTAACAGAGCCATCACTCACATCGCACTCACCACACCACATGACCCTAAACACCCCCTCACCCCGTTTTCACTCCTGCCAAAGTCATTCTGAATTCCATAGCCTGTAAGTAGTCTATATATTGGTCTTTTTTGTCTGTACATATATATGCAGGCTATAATGATAGATTTTTGTGTGTGACTTATGTGTAAAAATTACCGATTTCAGTCTTGACTTTGTCTCGGAAGCCAAGAAATAGTTCCAGCAGAAGTATTCCTAAATCACAAATTGTCATTCTTTACCCATTATTGAGAATTGGGATAAATTATGTTTGACTAAAAAAAATGTTTTAGAAATTATTAATACCAACACTGAACTTCCAATTTTTTGATGAAAATGTATTCTTTAAACAAGAATTCTGGTTTAAAAATGTGTATTTTGATTAGCATTAAGAGAACTCTGAGCTACTTTAAAAAAAAAAAAGACTGCTCACTATGACTATGCTATGAAATTAAAAAAATGGAACATTTTGTCAACTCGGTAATATGTCAGCATTTAATGAAAAATGTTTTAGCTAGGAAGCTGGCCTGTTTTCAAGGTTTAATAGCCAAGAGTTTGATCTTTTAAAATATATTTTCTGGCATAATTGAAGAGTAAAAATTAAAACTCCCTCAAAATACGGTTTTGTTCCAGTTCTCAAGAATGCGTGCCTTACATATGAGATTGATATTAGTGGTACATTGAGTTTGACATTAAGTGTATTTCACAAACAAAATGCAGTTGATGAAACAAAGTGACCAAAAAAGTTTTCCTGTAAAAATTCAACTTGCACTACCCTAGTTTTTATGTATTAAAAAACCTGCCTACTTTTAAAGGTAAAATTCTGCACTTTTCATGCGGCTGACCAGTCAGTGTTGATAGTAAATGTAGTCAGTTGAAGCAATAAATTCCTCAGTGATGTTATATTGACCAAGAGAGCTGAGTTCTCCTGCTCGTAGAGTGCCTACGTGTACCAGGATGCATTGCATGTTGCACATTTACTAGGATGCCCACACCCATGTTGTTTATCAGCACCCGAGCCTAGAGCTATTACTTTGTTAGCCGAAACATAGTGTTAGGGGACAAAAATACCATCACCACTGACTGGATACTCACATAAAAAGTGGTGAATTTTCCCTTTAAGGAAAATGTGTGTTTGCGTGTGTGTGTTAGAAGTGTGGTACCATGTTTTTGAGTCCAGAATGTAGAGACTGAATGGTTGACTTGGTGTGTACCTGTACAGGATATTTTGCACAATATAACATAATATATAACTGACCATAAGTGGTATTGATTCTTAATATTGATAGATCTGATATGGATGTTTGTTTGCAGTGCGTTTGGAGTGTTTCAGCGTTTCTGCACAGACAATTAAAATGAAACCTCTGAATGTGTTTTGTCATTACAGACATTAATGGACACTGGATGTAATTTATATAACTTAATGAATGTATGTAAATGTACGGACCTGAAGCAGAACGCTGTTCCTTTTTGTGCAATTATAGTAATTGAAAAAGGCTTTTCCATGAGAAAAAAAGTAACAAAATACAGAAATGTTCTCCGATACAATATGTTTTACAAGTTGTGTTGTTATAATATCTCTTGTACAGATTACTTGTCCAGGTTTGCACACCTGTAGTTTAATCAGTTCTGTTGAAATTTTGAATTACAGTTATGAAAGAAAATCTGTCTTCACCCTGTAAAACACTGAGGAAAAAATTCATACAATGTTTCAAAAAATTGACTATTTAATCAATATTAAAGTTTCCTTGTGTTGAAGTGTGAAATGATTGCTGCTCACTGTCACACAACGCTCCATCCATGACATTTAATCCTTTTTGAGACAACAATTTTGATCAAAACATTTTTGTTTGTTTTTGGGGTGGATTGCATGTACAGAAGAGAGGCAATTGAGATTTTTAAAAAATCTGATGTGATCCCCCTTTGTAATTTTATTTTTTATTTGACTTTTTAAATGTATTCATGTATTTTCTTTAACTTTGCCAAGATCATTTTTCTATTTTACTTTTTTTCATATGTGAAAAGAGGTGGGCAAAAAGGTTTTAGCAGTTAAAAACACTTTTGTTAGGATCATTTTTTGTTTGTTGTTGTAGTACTTATTTTGGCCACAAGAGGCAGATAGATAGATAGATAGATAGATAGATAGATAGATAGATAGATAGATAGATAGATAGATAGATAGATAGATAGATAGATAGATAGATAGATAGATAGATAGATAGATAGATAGATTATATTGCCAAAAGTATCAGGACGTCTGCCTTTACACACACATGAACTCTAATGACATCCCATTCTTAATTCGTAGGGTTTAATATGGAGTTGGTCCACCCAGCTTCAACACTTCTGGGAAGGTTTTCCACAAGGTTTAGGAGTCTGTTTCTGGGAATTTTTGACCATTCTTCCAGAAGCATATTTGTGAGGTCAGGCACTGATGTAGTATGAGAAGGCCTGGCTCACAGTCTCCGCTCTAATTCATCCCAAAGGTGTTCTATCGGGTTGAGGTCAGGACCATAGACTGTATATAGAAGTGGACGGAGCTTCTGGCTCTGAAAAATGAAGCCAATGCGGAAGTGCAGTAACGCTGTATTCTCACCGAAATCCAGCAGGGGGCGCGTGAGCTGGCTGCAAAAAGAAGCCTGGTCCCATTGACACCTGTTCTAAAATGCCGAACTTTACAGCTGAAATAAACACATTTATAGCCCGTGTCAAAAAACGATTTTGGTCTCTATCGCCAATATCCCCCACCATGTTCACTGAACCAGATTTTCATATAAGTCAATCGTTGATTTTATATTAAGGCTTAAAGTTCTGTATGATTAGGGGCGTGGTTTCGTGATTGACAGCCGTAGTGCCCTATGGTAGTGCCACTCACTCGCTCCCATAGACTATACTGTCTATGCTCGCCCCCCACCACCCACCCTGCTCCACTGTCTCAACCAATCATATTCACATCCGGTTTCAAAACTGTCAAAATGTCACTGGCCAAATCTGAAACTCGAGGCTTCAAAACGGGTGTTCAGAAACCAATGGGTGACGTCACGAAGGCTCCGTCCACTTCTATATACAGTCTATGGTCAGGACTCTGTGCAAGCCAGTCAAGTTCCTCCACACCAAACTCGCTCATTGGTGTCTTTATGGACCTTGCTTTGTGCACTGGTGTACAGTCATGTTGGAACAGGAGGGGGCCATCCCCAAACTGTTCCCACAAAGTTGGGAGCATGAAATTGTCCAAAATGTCTTGGCATGCTGAAGCATTAAGAGTTCCTTTCACTGGAACTAAGGGGCCAAGCCCAACCCCTGAAAAACAACCCCACACCCCGCAGTCAGGCAAGTACCGTTCTCCTGGCAATCGCCAAACCCAGACTCGTCCATCGGATTGCCAGACAGAGAAGCGTGATTCGTCACTCCAGAGGACACGTCTCCACTGCTCCAGAGTCCTGTGGCAGCGTGCTTTACACCACTGCAGCCGACGCTTTGCATTGCGCCTGGTGACTTGAGGCTTGGATGCAGCTGCTCGGCCATGGAAATCCAAACCATGAAGCTCTCTACGCACTGTTCTTGAGCTAATTTGAAGGCCACACAAAGTTTGGAGATCTGTAGCTATTGACTCTGCGGAAAGTTAGTGACTTCTGCGCACTGTGCGCCTCAGCATGCACTGACCCTGCTCTGTGATTTTATGTGGCCTACCACTTCATGACTGAGTTGCTGTTATTCCCAATCGCTTCCACTTTGTTATAATACCACTAACAGTTGACCGTGGAGCGACCCATTCTTTCACAAATGTTTGTA
>JAJHUR010105129.1:1119-18844 GCA_027495735.1 Lutjanus campechanus
CATGGATGGTCAGAAAATGTGTATGCATACAAAATTTAACCAGTTAACCACTTTCCTGTACAGGTGTCGATGTTAGGAGAAGAAAATATGTGAACTCTGTCACTGGATCAATAAATGGACATCACCCATAGTGGACGTGTGTCTGACCTTAGATAGTAACATGTGCCAGAACCTCCTCCTCCCACCTCTGCTACATCTACACTGACCTCACATTACATTACACTACACACAGCTGCTCCAGAGCAGCTCACCTTAGTTACCCTTTCATGATGTGTTCACTTTGTCAGTGCAGGTTTGCGCGTCTTGCACCAAGACCTCTGTGACTCTATTTCTGTACTATTGCAACATGTTCAGTTTGCTTCATTTGCTGTTTATCTGCTTTCTTACCATTGCACCTCATGCAAGAACCACTCGAATGAACAGATTTGTTCTTAAGTGGTGTGTATGAGTGATTTAGGAGAACTTGTTCCATTTATCAGTTTTCTCGTATGCTGAATTTTCTTTCAGTTACGAAAACCATTTACGAGGTCCAGACCTGCTGAAATCTGTGCAGTCTGCTGTCATCCAGTTTTTTTTCACTGACTGCCTTTTTCATGAGTCTAAAGACATTTTGAGTTTGAAAAATAAAGTATACTTCATAATTGTGTCACCATTATCTTGCATGACTACATTTCAAATTATAATATAATTGTAAATTTGCACATAAATCCTTTAATCATAAATTTAATGATGTATTATTACCTACTGTCAGGTGTATTGACTATATATCTTCACATCCAGGTTTATCAAGTCTCTGTCCATAAAAACATCCTTACTTATTCTGTCCTCTGCCTTTGTGATGGAAACGTCCCTCTGGCTCCCGCTGCATCGATCACTTTACTGGCAAGACTTTCTTTTTCCTTTGAAGCCATTTTCGTAGTGAGACGTTTCTTGTTTATTTCAGTAACAGTCTGACTCTCAGGTAACATGACATTAATAACACTCGGTCTTCCTGTTTCTTTGCTTTAGAATGCCATTTAATTTAACTGCTGATGCTGTTAAAATTACAGACTTTTCTTTATGGATCTCTGAAAGCAGGACTTCAAACTTTGATCTCATAAAGTTCTTCATTTTGCTCTTTTATGCCATTTTCCTGAATGAACACTTCCTGACATATGGGGTTGTATGTGTAGCATTTTATGGTATTATTCAAGTGTTAATGATGCTAATTTACAAGTCTAGTCCACATGCACTCAGATACGCACGGATGGATCATTTACACAGTTATCTGAAGTTACGAGTGTTTGCTGAATCTGATGTGACATGTTTGTACATGCCACATCAGAGATGGGAGATGGGTGGGAAGATTCTTGTTTGTACGAGCTCTTTGTGCGAAAAATGTTTGAGAAATTTAAGAACAGAAAAGTGAAGAATACAAAAATGTTCTTGCATGAGGCCCATTGTTCTTACACTGGCAAGTTATCCTCTGTTAGCGTAAAAAGAGAGAAAAGCTGCAGTTCTTTTAATCACCAGGAGTCAAAGTGACAACAACTTGACTTAAGTCAAATTGCTGTCAAGTTGTCATTATGTGTAAAAAGGGCAAGGCAAATTGTCACCAATGAAAAATGAACTCTGCTTAGTCCAATAATGACTCCTGGAGGCATGGCGTAAGTATTTGGGTAGGGCTAACTCACACCACTGAAATTCTCTCTGCTGAGACCAATGATTCCTATAGAGAAAAATAATAAAGAAACTTATTACAATTGAAATAATTATATTTGTGCATCATGGGACATATATCATTTAATTACTTTGTAATTTGTAATTTTGAATAAACAAGTATTTTTAAAAGCAAGTGCTCTAGTACTTTAACTCGAGTAAAACTTTGACTGAGCAACTTTCTCTTGTAGTTAAGTAAAATTTGACCAGGAGTATCTATACCTTGACTCAAGTACTGGGATTGAGTACTTTGTCCACCACCGGTCAGTTATAGCAGTTTGCCGTGATGTATTTATTATACATTTACATACATTTATTGTATTATTAAGTGAACAAAAATGGTAACTCAACCAATGACTGAAAGAATAATGTAAATTGATTGTGGCCAAACACATAGAGTCATTTTGATTTTGTTTTTATTCAGATATAAATGCAGGGAACAACTGGCTCACAGTTTCCATGGCAGACCACAGTGAATCAATGAAGGGATGTAAGTTACTAAAAAACTTGACTGTCTTTATTATTTGGGGCGGCAAGGACTTGGAGTCTCTAAGGACTTGGCTTGAGAACCAAAGGGTTCGCTGGTTCAAGTCCCACATGCACCAAAGTACGGAGCGTGGATTAGTACCTGGAGAGGTGCCAGTTGACCTTCTGGGCACTGCCAAGGTGCCCTTGAGCAAGACACCGAACTCCTAACTGCTCGGGGCGCACCTGCCTATATGTATGTGTGTGTAGCCCCCTTGCTCTGACACCTCTCCCATGTCTGTAGGTCCTGTTTGTGCACGTGCATGTGTATTATGGGCCTGTGTGTATGTAAAAAAAAAAAAAGACAACAGAGTGAAAACAATGTAATTTCCCCGCAGGGATTAATAAAGTATGTCTTAGTTCTTTTTAAAAAAAAATATTTATTATGCAGAACGAATAAAAGAACTTCAATTTGGTAGTGGCAGTCTGGCACAGCTGACAATAGAATTCTGACCAAATGTGGGATACTGAGGAAAAAAGTTAAAAGGCATTTTAGTCTGTGTGTGTTGATAACGTCCTTTGGAAATGGTAAATGATCTGAAAGGTTAATTTCAGGAAGGAAAAGGCTAACTCACAATATTAAATGGGTCTGGCGATACCAGGCTATTAAATTTGTGTAGCGCTTTAATTCTTTGATGTCAGTGTACCAATTAAATCTATGAATAAAATTTATGCAGCTTTTTATTTTGTTTATTTTCAGTGAAGCCCATGTGAGTGACAAATCCAAATACTGAAGGTACTGTCAGCTTCCTGAACCTGACAGCTGGCTGATTTATATTGGAAGAAGCTTCCAAATTATTATCATTCAGTGACAAAAGTGCCGTCTTGGTTGCCCCTGAGGTAGATAAAACATGGCAATGTGCCCTCTATAGTGGCCTTCCAGTGGGTGGACAAAATGCAGTAAAGTGCCCCCTGGAGTGCCCTTCAGTGGATAAAATGGGGCCAAGTGCCCTCTAGTTTGCCCTTCTAGTGAAGCCCTGTAGAGTGCCTTTCCAGTGAACAAAATATGGTCCATCACACTTTTCATTAGTTTTTTTGACCCTGCCTCATTGTTTGATTTATGGACAATACGCATAGCTTGTGAATTTGCAGTGGGTGTCATGGGTTTTTTTTCAGTGTCACTTCCTGTTTTATATTGGTGAATTTTCCCTTGTGTGTCTTTGTCGTTTTTACTTCCTGTCTTTGTTTTTTGATCACTGATTATTTTCACCTGTCATTGACTGCCCTCACCTGTGTCTTGTTATCCTCCCTCTCCCTAGTGTATTTAATCTTGTGTCTTTTCCTCCTTGGTTGTGGGTTTGTACTTGTTACTTTTTTTTGTGTCTCTCGTGAAGGTTTGCTGCTTGTGATCTTTTCCCCTCTTGTATGGATTTGTTTGGATTATTACTTTACTGGACCTTTGTTTTTTTGCATCTCCTCAGTTGGATTTTGGTTTACCCTTGCCTTTTCAGTAAGTGTTTTGTGTTTGGTTTTTCCCTGCCTCATTGAAAACTCTCAGTGCCTTAGCTGATGTCAGTTTTTTTTATTAAACATCACAGAACTGTCTCCGTCATCTGCATTTGGGTCTAAACCTGAAAATCCCTTAATTTGTGACAGTGGGGGCTTCACGCTAAAAATAAGTCATGAAGAGAAGTGAGGAAGAAAACTGGAGCAGTTCAAATGGAATATTCAAGAACAAGTGCAAAACGGTGATGGGGGTCTTGGTGTAACAAGACACACAAACCTGCGCTGACAAAGAAAACATGTCATGAAAGGGGAACTGGGTCAGTGGGCCACATGAAGAGGCAGGTGGTAGCATGGTTGTCACTGATGTTAGAAAACAAAAGGTCAGATGCTCTGGAACAAATGTGTGTGATGTGAGGTCAGTGTAGATGTGGTGGGAGGAGGAGGAGGAGGATTATTCTGGCACATGTTTCTGGAGGTGAGGTCAGACACACATCCACTATGGGAGATGTCCATTTATTGACTCAGTGACAGAGCTCACATAATTCTCTACACTAGACTTCCTGCATTAGACCAGTGCCTGGCTTAAATCTACCTCACATCTATGGGTGAGTTTTCTATGTATATACATTTTCGGACCATCCGTTAACAGAAGGTAGAAACCGGAATGGAGACAAAAAGAAGAGAAAGGGGAAAGAACAATGAAATCAGGGAGGTCGACTCACTGACTCATATCCTTCATCAGCGTGACACACAAAGAAACAGGCTGTGAGTTACAGAATAAAGAAGAAAATAACAATGTATTGTCAAATAGTACCATTGACATTTACATAGAAAAGATCACAGAAAAGAAAAGAACTCAATTGAATAAAAATACAATGTGAAAGAATGCGAGCACAATCCAGAAGACTGAAAATAGAAAACAGGACTGATAACTTGTCTTAAGTTTTAGACAGAATAAGAATACAGAGTCTGACAAAGACATACGCACATAAACAAGAGAAAATAGACATAAAAACAGATTTACAATCAAAACTACATGGGAAAAATGGAGGGAAAGTCAATCCTCTCTGCCTCTCGCTGGCTCTGGCTATCATTTATTGATCTGGGCATGCTCTCCTGTCGATACTGCTCAAAAACAGGACTGATTATTCATCAGCATTACAAGCCATCAGTTAGTACAGGAATGCATATGTGTAAGTGTGCGCGTGTGGGTGTGATCGATCACAGTGTTTTAGGTTGCAGTCTCTCTGGGCTGCTTTAATACCAGGCAAAATAACTGCTGCCAGCAACACTACGGTATGAAAGCTGCTGCTTCTGGAAAGGAGACGGCATGAACCACCAATACGTCAAAGACACCAGCTTGGTTACTTTAATCGGGCCTGAAAAGCTGAGCCTGACAATGCCTACTGCTATTTCAGGATTTATTTAATACAAAGGAACACTTTGCACAGCTATTAGATGAGACGGGTACATAGGAGAGAGGTGAGTAGACCAAAAAGTTGAAAAAAGACTCCTGCACACTGTCTAACTTGAAATATACCCTTTTTTTTGTGGCTTTTTGTTTTCGGTACTAGACATTCATTAGGCAGGGTTTATTTCATAGCTATATTTATTTACAGTATTTGTGCTTTCAGTTAGTTAAAATCGAATTGAGCGATATTCCAGATCTATGCCCCTATCTTAAGATCTTCATATTTATGAAAACAAAAATGTGGGGATGGGTAAAAAAAAAGAAAAAAAAGAAGAAGAAAAATAATGGATGAGTGTGAGGAAAATGAAGATTATGTTTTGGGCATTTTGCCTTTATTTGATTGGGACAGCTGAAGACATGACATGAAAGGGGGCAGAGAAAGGGGATGACACACCACAAATGGGCTGCAGGTGGGAGTTGAGCCGGCGGCCACTGCTGATAGCCTCAGTACATGGGGCATGCTCTACCAACTGAGCTACAGGGACAAAAACATCCAGATCCAAACCCAACTGAAAACTTTTTACACATACACAGTTATATCATTACCTTCAGGGCATGTCTAGCAAGTAAATTTATGTAGAGCAGCAACCCTGACTAGGAAACATTAGTGCTGCAGTGTAAAGTTACTCAAACAGCAACATGAAAAAAAAATATTTCACTAACCTACTGCTCTTGTTATTTGGTAGGCTTCAAATATGGCTTAACTTTCACACAGTTTCTCTTTAGTGTTGCTCAACATTACATCATTTGCCCAACATTAGCCATGCTACATGCTAACACCAAGTTCAACATGCTAACCTACAAAATAAACATTAAAGCAACGTGACATATAGCAAAAGTGTCAGCTTCTAAGTTTGTAGTATTGATCCATTCTGAACTTTTTTGATCCATTGATTCGTTCATTTAACGCACATTGAAGAATACAACAAGATGCGTCAAAAATGATAGCAGTTGTGTGGTATTTCAAATTTCAGTTTATTGAATTAAAAAATACAATGCTGCTGGTACCTGACTTTTCCAAGTGCCTGTATTTTCATTTAAAAAGTTTTAGGCAGTCATATTGACTACACGGAAACTGCCATTGTTATATTGTTACTTTTTGCACAGTTGGAGATGCATCTTAGCTGCTTAGCACCTATCATTGTCTCTGTCAGTAAAACTTACCAAGTGCTCTCGATTTCCAATTCCCCAACATTAAAATGCAAATTCTTAATCAATTAGATTCAATGAAAACTAAAGTAGGGGAGACCAGGGATGGTTGTAACCCTTTTTGTCTCAGCACCTACAACTCACTGAATTTTTGTGTTAAGGCTCTCAAATTTTGAAACAAAGAATCATTAAATATTACAAATGTCAATGTTTACAATTTTTTGGGGGGGGTTTTATTTTTGTACTGGTTTACGGCCAGTCTATGATTTTTCTTTGTGATGATTCTAAGTGGAAATTTGCGATTATAAATGTTAAAATAACATGTTTATAATCTTATAATTCATTATCTGTTTCTTGCTCTGCTCTGAGATTAATCTAAAATTTGAATCGGATCACTGGTGGTTATTGTCCTACAAAAAAATGTTGTTGTTACAACTGACTACATGTGAGGGCAACTGTAGGTTAAAATGCACATTTTATTCATTGAGCTCATGCGTTCTCATTACGGGATGGCATTTCCTGGGAGCAGCCAGACTTAAACAGTGCCTCTGGTACTGTAATTGGCGAGCGGCAGCTGAGTTGTGGCTGACTTCATTTGGATGACAGCTGACAGTAAATCACTCGCTAAACTGGAAACACTGATCTGCAGATTTTTTTTTTACTAAATATGAAGCTAAGTGTTGGTACTCAGGAACGGTGACAGGTCGCTGTTACAAGAGCAGAGGCCACGCTCGTGGTTTCCACAGAGGTACAAAACACCACCTTTCACACCTTTTACATTTCACTGTCGGCCTGCAATTTTACCTCTGCGATGATAGCGTGTCCGTCTGTATTGTTACAGTAGAAGGTAAAATGTCTGTCTGTGTGCAGCCCTGTCTCTGTGCTATCTCTCTGCGGTGGTGGCATGTCTGTCATTACGAGGAGTGCGGTCCCTGACGTAGAAGCACCATCTGTTACATGAAGGGGAATTATGCTAATCACTGACTGCTGCACAACAGGAGTCTGGAAGAGGCGAGAGGGGTTGAGATGAGATGGCGGGAGGAAGAACGGAGAGCGTTCAATGGAAGTGACAGCAGAGAGAGGCGAGGTGAACAGAGGAGAAGGAGAGATGAAAGCAGAGAGGATGGGGCACGGCACAATGTGAGCAGAGATGAGAGTGAAAAGAGAATTTAAAATGTACTGTAATATTTAACTTGATGACATCATAGTCATTCATATTATTCAGAATATGTTTTACCATCTGAAAATCCTCCACGCTATTTAATACTCCACAGTCCCAATCCACTCCACAGCTCATGCAAACACAGATATCGTGGTTCCATCTCGCTAAATAATTAAAGTGAGAAAGTTGCTGCATTTTGCTCATGTTATGAGGAGCAGGCGAAGAGGTCTCACTGAGCTAAATATAGAAGATAATGAGGTAAATAAGATGCCTTTGTTGTCTGGATACAGCACACCTGAGCTGAGCTCTGAGCTAACACACTGCTCAGTGCCTCATGTGGGAGAAAGAGCTGGCGTGGAATAGTGCTGCAGACGCATCAGTGGAGTTTTAGCTGATACAGAGGAAAGTTGATTATGGTGGAGATTTTGTTTCCATTCCATTTTTTCATAAAGTGTTTAACACTAGAAGTGCCATATCTCTATCTCTCATGATAAATACCAGACTAAGAGTTCAATGCATTTATTCTGTTAGTTTATATATATTTTTAAATATAAAATTAAATTAAATTAACAGTTAAATGTTTGTTTTTTCATGTATTGGATTTTAAACGTGTTATTTTAACATTAATAATAACAAATTTCAACCTCAAACCATCACAAAAAATAACCACAGCCTATGGGAAAAGACTGGAAATAAGTACACACACACAAAAAAAAAAAAATCCAAAAAAGTTTGTGAACATTGCTTTATGTAATACATAAGGGTATTTTCTTTCAAAATTTGAGAGCTTTAACAGAAAAAGTCAGTGACTTAGAGGTGCTGAGACAAAAATGCTACAACCATCCCTGGTCCTCCCTATACTTTAGTTTTTATTGAGTCTAATTGATTAATTTTTAATGCATTAATGTTGGGAAATTGTAAATCAAGACCACTTGTTAAGTTCTATTGACAGAGACAATGATAGTTGCTAAGCAACCAAGATGCTTCTCCGACTGTAACAAACTGTAACAATATAACTGTGACAATTTCCATGTAGTCAGTGTGACCATCTGTGGCTGAAATAGGTAACAATGATCACATTTTCTTTGCCATTTGTGTAATTTATGTTTAAAAATGGTCAAAATGACCACCTTGGCTGTTCTAGTGTTAAGTCACATAGTAATAGAACAACAACTTTATATGTTTACATTTCACAAAATGTAAGTCCAACTCATGTCTCCATATGGTTTAGAACATGGTTTGGCAACCTTTACTATTAAAGAGCCATTTTGGCCTAAAAACAGTCAGAAAAAAACATCTGCCCACAGCTGCAACAATTAAGTTCTGTATTTGCAATTATTTGAGATTTTTTTTCCTATTTATTTACTTATTTATTTATTTATTTATTTGATCTGATTTGATTTGGCCTCCAGTAGCCTAAGGAGACTCAAGACTAGCCACTGGCAAAATGTAAAGGAAAAGACACTGAACTACAGACATCGGCTATGACACTTTGTTGACGAAATATTCGTCATGAAGTTCAGCAGGTTATGTTTACAGTGTGTACTAACTTAGTTTAGCAGGTTAGCTTGCTGATATCTGCTAATTAGCACTGAGCACTAGCACTGCTGAGGCTGATTTCAAATTCATGTTAAAGTTCAACTTTACTGTTTAATAGAAATAAAGTGGAATTCTCCTTCTCTAACTCCAGGACACACATTACAGGCCTATAAATGATGTAGTCCTACAGAGAGTTCATACGATATACAACATAACACAGCAGTGTAAGGTACATACGGGTGTGTCAGCTGTTCAGCAACCTGACTGTGGAAAGAAACTGTTACTGAGAGGGGTGGTGTGTGATTTGAGGCGCTGGTAACATTTTTTTTTTTTTTTAGACAGAAGAAGCAAGAACAGAACATGAACATGGTGGCTAGAGTCCTCACTGATGTTTTGGGTTCACCTTTTGTAGCAAGTGGTGTTTTGTTGTTAAGCTGTGAAGCACAATCCTTTGAAGCAGTCTGCATCCCTGAGCGGTCAGGTTCCCGAACCACACTGTGATACAGCCTGTCAGGACACTCAACAGTACAACGATAAAAGCTTGGTACTTTTACCAAAACTCTTGAGACGCCTCAGAGAATACAGTCTCTGCTGGGCCTATTAGAGGATGCAGTTGGTGTTGACAGACCATGTGAGGGTCTGATGTGTAAACCAAGAGATCCAGAACTATCCACAGTTTCAACAGTTTACCCACTGATAGAAATGCAAGTGATTTCCTCTGATCTTTCTAAGAATCAGCGATGATTTCTTTCGTCTTCTCCCTTTAGAGCGAGGTTATTATCACAGCACCATGTTAGATCCCTCACACCGTTTCTATTGGACTTTCATCACCGTTGTTTATCGGTCCAATCACTGTGGTGTCATCCATGAACACCATGATGTTATTGTTGTCATATTTGGCAACACGGTCATGTGTGAACAGAGTGAGACAGTGGTCTTGAGGCACACCAGTCTTCACAGCTCATGTAGACGAGTGTGTTGTACTGTACCTGTTCTCACAGTCTGAGTCAATAAACATTTTAAAAAAAAGGTGCTAAATAGAACCACAAAGGGTTCTTTGGCTTATCCCCATCGGAGAACCATTTTTGGTTCCTGGGAGAACCTTTCATAAACACTCTACTTGGAGCCATTGGAACCCTAAAACCCAAAATAAAAGGTTATACCTAGAACCACATACAATATGAGAGGTTTCACCCTAAACCCTACGTGTGAGGCTCTACAGAGAACTTTTCCACCCTCTAAGGGTGCTAACAAGAACCAGGCGGTTCTACAGAGAATCCTTTTTTATACTACAAGGGCTACATCTCGAACCGACCCAGGGGGTTCCACTGAGAACCCTTTTATATTACAAGGGTTTTATCTAGAACCGACTCAGGGGGTTCGACTAAGAGTTTCATCTAGTACCCACTCAGGGAGTTATACAGAGTACGACTTTTTATTTTTAGGGAACCCAGCTGAGGGGATTCTACTAACAATGCTTTTATATTCCAAGGGTTTTATCAAAAACCGACCCAGGGGTTTCTGCTGAAGACAGCAGTAGTCCTCGTCATGCTGATATTTGTTCAACTGGACATTTTACTGATCAGTTTGGTCTTAGTTATGTAATTATATAAAAAGCAGGTTTCATGTCAAAATTGACAGCTGAGCGTTGCTTGTAATTGACTCAGCCATCTGTGTGGGCGGGACCTTGATATAGCTTCTCCAACCCTGACCGCTACTGTGCAGACTCTGGCTCCAGATGACATAACCAGTGCAAGATGGCAGCACTCGTATGGGGAATATTTTTGCTTCAGTTTTGTACAGTTAAAAATAATGAAGTCATGTTGACCATTTTAATTTATCTCAATGGTTCTCACTCACAACTCATCGAATAGCCTATGGCAACTTGGTCAGTGGCTCTAGGCTGTAACAGTGACGCTGTAGCTACCCTTTTTTGTGCCAGTTTGGCACCTGTAGGGCTCTGGGTCAAGTTAGAATTAATACATTTGCAACGTTCAGGTAGACTTTCAAAATAAAGACACAAAAACTACTTGGTTGGGTTCAGGAAAAGAAGGATTGGGTTAAAATAAGTAAATCAGTCATACAAACCCTACAACATATAAACCCTAGTCTCCTGGGTGATAGTCCCACATTTATTTGTCTCTATCTTTCCCTCCTTTTTCTCTTTATACAGCCCATCTTCACCAGTAAAAATGTCTGTTTGTTGAAAGTGCAGGCAGCTTATTTCAACTGATATCTCCTCCTATTGTTTGGCCGTGCACCCTAGTGGACGTAGGTCATATGCTGCATGTAGTTTGCAGCATATGACCTACGTAGAGGATATGTTGCTTTATACTACATCACCTGACCTCAATGGTACATCAAAACATAAGCACTATAAGAACGCTTCCAGTAAATGACACTAGAGAATCATGGTTTGAAGCGTAGGGGCACTGACCAAGCTGTTGTTTTTGATATGCTGAGAGTGAGAACTGGCTGTGTTATCAGTCTCAGTATGGACAACAGGGTGAAAATGGACCGCAGCAAATCTCTGTCAAAGGTTGCTGTTCACACTGAATTATAAGATCCCTAGAAGTACTATCTGAAAACATTTAATGAGCTTATAGCCAAGAAATCTGACATTACGGTGAGGAAAACAGTGGTAAGGCACCAACAGTAGCTAACAGTTTCTCTTTAATGAGTGAGGCTGATATTAGCCAGTTTTCCCTAAATATACAACCTCCAGGTAGGTCAGCTGAGGTGGGCGGCTGCAGACACCGGAGTCATGTAGAAAGCATCATTATGGCTTCCCAGTGCTACTTTGAAACCTCTGAAACCCACTGGAAACCCAGACCTTTCTTTCTTCAAGTTAAAACACGTTTAACTTCCAAAGCTGAACACTCTGAATGCCAAAATAATGCAAAACTCCCAGCTCCGCAGGAAAACATGCCACACCACATCATTTCTATTGAAAGTAATGCAGAAACTAGACAGTTCCCTGTGGATAGCCAGCCTTTGAGCGAGACAGGAGGGGAGAGAAGAGAGGAAGCGTGAGGAGAGGAGAGAACGCAGGAGGCAAAGGGGAGGTGGAGAAGAAGGGAATCAAATTTGAAGAAGGGAAAAACAAATGGTGGGGGTTAAATTGGAGGGTTTGCTGCATGCTGGGGAGCCGGAGAAGATGGATAGAGCTACTGGAGGATAAAATGGCACTTAAGGGTCTCTAAGGGTGACTCAGCAGATGAGTAGGGGTCTCAGTTCTATCACATGAAAGGACAAAGAAAAACACCCATTCTTAAGGATTTGGACAAATCATGTCCTACCCCAAAAAACTGGTGAAAATTTATCATTTAAGGAATTATATATACAGTGTTTAATATATGTACACCAGGAAATGTTTTGGTTTGCTGTAATTTGTAAACTTGCTCTGTGTCAGAACACACTCTTGTTCCAGACAAGAATTCACAACATCAAACAATTTAAAATTGCATTAAAAGCTTTCAAAACATATGCGGGGCTTGATTCACCGGTACAAGTATACAAGTATAAAATGTGCTATTATAATCATTTTTGTTTTAATATATTTTATGAAATGTTGGCCCTTTAAATTTCTGTCCCAGATTTCCGTCAACTGTCAGATTTTTACAGAAACATGATTTAATCAGGCATAAAAAGGGTTAGGTATACCCTAAGGACCACTGTCTCACTTCCTGGTTTAAAAAACTTTCTATGTTTGGACAAATTATTTGATAATATTGCTGTTGGATGTGTCTCAACCATAAGATGTCAACTCCATAGCCCTTCTGAATCAAAGCTAAATAACACTTGTGTTAAAAATCGTATTTTGATTAATATTAAATAAAGGCGGGAATACTGCTCAAGCACTGGTGAGCTTTCTGTAGCCCTTCTAAATCAAATAATAAATTAAGAATTATAGTTCAAAAATGTGTTTTTTGATTAACATTAGGGAAAGACTGAGCAACATTAAAAAATAAAATGCTCCTCACTACAACTATGCTGTGAAATTTTAAAAAAAAGACATTTCGTCAGCACTATAAGACGTTTTTCAGATTTTCCAGACAATTCAATAGCTAAGAGTTTGATCATTTATAAAATATTTTTCAGCATAATTGAAAAGTAAAAATCATAACCTCCCCAAAATACATTTTTGTCCCAATTGCCAAGAATAAGTGAAAAAGAAAGAAGAGACTGCATGGACCCACGTAGTAGTGAAAAGGCATGGTTAAGCCTGAAGAAGAGTAAAGGCTACCACATATATTCATCCCTTTATTTCCCAAGAAACCCATGTCTCATTAGAGGACTTTCCCTTGAAGAAAATTCAATGCATACTTAAATTGATCAGATCAGCAGGCAGGAGTTATCTTCCTTCATTAATAGCTTGGTGTTCAGCTATATTATGTCTATGTAATTTTAATCAGCAAAGTGGCTGATGAAATAAAAATCTTAATAGGGAACGCAGTATGAGTGAGCCATTTCAGATCAGAAACTATTCTGTTTGTGATCTGATGTAGTATTTTGACATTAGAAGTGTAGGTGTCATTAACTGAGCAATTATTACGACACATCATCATACCTAAACACTAGAATAGGTTGATTGTCAATTAGTCCCAAAATGAGCAGGCTTACCGGACCTTAACTACCTTACACAAGTCATGTGACATACTGTAACTGATGTGACACTATACACATGGTTTACGTTGCAATGCAGCTGCATTTTTTTTATTTTGGTTTAGGCACAAAAACTACAAAGATTGTGGTTTATGTTAAAATAACTACATTACATTTGTCACATGATGTAATGGGCATCACAACCATAATAGTTGAACCCTGGTCTCTTGGGTAAAGATCCTGTGCTGGTGGCCTGATACCTCAGATGGTAGAGCATATGCCCAGTGTGAGTCCTCTGCAGTGGCCATGGGTCCGACTCCTGCCTGGGTCCCTGCCATATAATCCCTGCCCCTTGCTTGGCACTAATCTTGCACCCTTTAACTAGGCATCTATGACAGTTTATTAACCAGTGGGAAAATTTTCATATTCCTTTCAGTAAGACCAGGCTGAGTGAAAAGCTAATCAGCACACTGTAGTGGAGCGTTAAGACCAGTTGAAAACACCTGTTGAAACCACTGGAACACAAATTGAGTGTATGTAGCTGAGTGTGGCCCTGATGAGTCACTTTATGAAACAACAAAAATTGAAGCTAAATTTCAGCTTGCAATTTTAGTTTCAACATTGAATCATAGGACTGTGATATGAAAAACTTTCTCCTGGTGTCGAGGCCACTGAGAATCGACACTTCCCTCCACAGCTATTTGGAGGGTTGTGCCATTTCAGCTCATTAGTGTGCTAGTCAGGAAGGTTGAGTCAGAAGGGTTGAGTCAGAATGGTGTAACCAATCCCCTGATATCAACTCTCAGCCCACCACAGATGAACTGGTGAAGAGCCACAGTAAATATCTGGCTTCTCCATGACTGATTCGTAGGCTGGTGAATTTTTCTCCGGGAGGGGGCTGTACTGAAAATCAAGGAAATGTTGAATCAGTGCATTTAAATAAAAGTACAAGGCATTTATTTGTATTTACTGAGATGAATGAGCATTTGTTATAATGGAACACGCTTAGTTAAGATAAGTTAAGGTACTTCAATTAGCGATAATGTCCAAGTCTGTTTGAAAAGGCTGTCTGGAGCACGGTTTGTGTGCGCTCAAACACATCAGTTGTATCTGGTGTGAAAATGCCCTTTTACTCTGATCTTCCCTTGTAATCCTCTCCTCTCAAAAGATGTTATTTTTAGTGACATTACTGATTTTTTTTGGCTCCGCTCTAGCTGCTAAATCACACAGCAAATATCAGCTATAGAAACGAGCCAGTCGCTTGGTAGCATGTAAACCAGCAGCCTTCAGATGAACGCTGAGCGCATCGACTACGCATGAACAACTTATAACAAGAGATAATGGTATGTCGAGCTCGGGGCACAGCTCGACATACCAACATTTTATTGCAGATTATACATTTTACTCACTAACTATATTGTTTATTTTGCTCATTTAAAAATACATGCAGTATATATTTAAAAGTAATTAAGTCCTATTAAAAGAAGTTCTCGGGTGTGGGGAGAGGTGGGCCCTCTATTGACCACTGCTAATAAATATTGGATTTTTATACTTCAGGTTGCCAGAAACATGACTGCAGTGGGTTTAACATATTGCTTTGTTGACTGATCATGGAAAATGATTTGTTACAAGTGATCAAAAGTTGATTAATTCATCAAATCCAAAGTAAACAAAGCTGTGAAACAACAACAGTTTTCCAACACTGGGTCTGGGACGGGCTGTTCATGAGTTGATATTTACTCATACAAGCAGCTGTCTCCTGAAGTACCGGTGAATCAAGCCCCTCATCTGGTTTCAAATGGAACTGATCAAATTGAGTTTTATTTCACTGTGGTAAAAAAAACATCTGTTTGTAAAATGTGTTCTCAGCTCTGCTAATTCTCCAGACGTCCTATCGCACTGCCCAGTACTCATCTCTTCATCATCAGATGAAGTACACTCTTGAGGGTTTTGTTTATGACAGCTTGTCAGTCACAACTCTCACTACTCATATAAAGAGATCGAAAGAAAAGAGCACCAAAGCTGCATTTTCATTTTCACACACTTGTAAGGTTTAAATGGTTTTCACTTAAATGTCAGAATGAGTGAAATTTCACATCAGAAATTCCCTGTGTGTCTCTCAGTTCACGCCTTATGTCACACACTCACGTCTTACTCAGTTGTGAGTGGCTCTCCGGATGAAAAAGTAGAAGATAAGTGTTTCAGAATGGTAGAGATTGAATTCTATATGACCCTGAGTGGTGCCGTATTGGCTCAAATAAGATATTAGAGTAAACACTTTTCATCTCATGCGTCTTTTCCTTCGCTGTCAAAATGTTCTATAAGGTCATCGCAAGATTATAGCACAAATGTATCTACTCGTGTTCTCACTCACAACTCTTGGCACAGATCCCGCGGGGGCAGAGGGGGCGAGTCCCTCCCAACCTTTAAAGTTAAGGAGGCTGAATGGGGGGGTCATTTTTGTTTCGCCTCTGACCCGCCAGCAGCAGTTTAACAGAGCCGAGACAATGTCTGTGTAAAAGGGTGAGTCAGTGTTGATTCATGCTGCCCTTATCGAAAAATGCTAGTGCAAATCAATAGCCGAGTTACCCAGACTACCCTTCTCACTGGTTTCATTTCCTGTCTTTGTCTGTTTTCCCGCCCTTTTGATGTGATGATGTTTTCACCTGTCACTGAATAGTCTCACCTGCTGCTTGTTTCGTCCTTTGTGTATACTCTCAGTTTGTGTCCCCTGTTTCAGTTGTCAGAAGCTATTCATCTACTCCCCAGTGTCTCCCAGTGTGTTTCTCCTCATACTCCTGCCTTGTTCCTTGTTACCTTTTAGATTTTTCATTGTTTTTAGATACCCTCATTTGGATCGATTCTTTGTTGGACTGCCTTGTTTTCTCCTGAACTCTTCAGTTGCCCTTTGCTGTTTTGCTCCCATTGCAGTTAAGTTTATTAAATGTAGACCTTTTGTTCATTCACTCCAGTGTCCTGTGTTTCCTCTGCATTTTTCAAAAAACTGAACTCTGACACTGTGTGACAAAACAGAAATCTTCTCCATGGATCACCACGCAAGGCAATCTTTGAAACTTACCTGTTGCAGAAGAAGCAATGCCCTGTTTAGCTGGGAACACACAAATCTTAATGTTATACATCTATATCATGTACTGCTTATTCATACTGCTTTTAAAGCATACATTTCACTCCAGATATGTCTAAGACATGAAAAACACAACATGTGTTAACAAGATTCAAAACGCGACTTCCACTGGAAAGGGTCTTTAAAGTCTGCATGGACTTTGCACATTTAATACTTGACTGGAGCCCTACATGTGTAAAACTGATGCTAGAGGTCTACCTACAGTGTCATAGTTTAAAGCAAAGGGCCACTGACCAAGCTGCTGTATTTGACAAGTTGGGAGTGAGAACGTGTTGCACATCCACGGATATTTTCACACTCAGTAACACATTTGGCTCGCAATAAAGTCAAGTAGTAGAAATATGGAACAAATGGAAAAATCAAGGAAAAAGGACAGAGCGAAACTGTGACCAAGAAAGCGAGAAACCCAGAGACAGGTGGGGGCGTGCGTAGGGAAAGAGACAGAGACAGACAGAGAGCAGAAGGATGGCAACTCGCTGTGTTTCAAGGTTGGTTTCATTTGCCGGCTGTGTTCACAACCAGATGGACCCGTATAGCACTCAGTCCAGACTATGTGTGTGTGTATGCGCCTTTAATGCGCTTGGCTGCATGTTTGCTTGCATGTGTGCTTGCTTGCTTATGTGCAAAGGTGTGTGTGCGTGTGTGTGTGTTTGCAGCCACAGTCCAGGCAGTAAGTGTTTGGTAGTGAGTCCTGGTGGAACCATAACTCTGGAAACTGGCCTCTCAACAAAACAATAATCATTTATAAAGGCTACTCCATGTGTGTGTGTGTGTGTGTGTGTTAGTGTTTGTATGCCTGTGTGTCCCAATCATACTGTGCTGTTTGTGTCTATGTATTTGATTTACACACTGTATTTTATTATGTGTGTGTCTGTACGTGTCTCACATCATCATTTCTCCACTGTGTTCTTTGTGTCTTTGCCATTGGTATTTAAATCCTTTTCCGTGTGTGTGTGTGTGTGTGTGTGTGTGTGTGTGTGTGTGT